>JZLH01S0272229.1:0-36206 GCA_001188425.1 Eucidaris tribuloides
GTAAAAATATCCCCATATCAAATCTCATGATCTGAGTAAACATTATTTCTTACTTTATATTGTGCGTGGTTATTAGGCAAGTTTTTTATTCTCATAGCTGAAATATGAGATTTTTGTTGTTTCTGCTATGAAATATAGAAAGTTGTATTGAGTCGATGAATACTCATCTAACGTTTGCTCATTTTGAATATATTAGTGCATCCGATACTGGTCTCAAGATTAGTGTTTCTTTTCTCCTAAAAAACATGTGAATTTCAAGTGTGTATAACTTTCTTTATTTCATTATCCAATTTCTGTGATCATTTTTCTGCAACATGTTTTTGTATATATCGGGAACATTATTCATCTATTCTTTTAATAAGAGCAATTAATCTCTTACAACTAAACTTTACCCCTTTAAGCGTCACATGACTTTAGACAGATTTGATAGTTCTTCTTTTGAAGTTTTTATCATTCAAACACATTTGTTTTTCATCATCGTTATATGAAGTGTGCATGTTATATAGGATCAAACACAGATGCTTTCTGCTTAAGCAAGTTCTATAGGAACTTTTTGAAATCACTGTAACCTTTAAGGAAAAAAGCGGACTTTTGATGTCATGCTGAGTATGCATGCAAGGTGAAATGCAGTAGGCTTTGGCTTGTGTTCTAGAAAGGCAAAGGAATTTTATGAAATTTGCTTAAGTCAGTGACAAAAGTCAAAGGGTCAATCCTATCAAAGACAAATAGAATTACCATGTGTTAGCCGTACTGATATGAAGGTGAGGATTTTAATTTGCGGTTGGTCCACTTGGACTGTAAATATTATTAGAGACGGGCTAATATATTCGACTATGCATTATTTTTGATTTTGGCTCTCAAGTCATTTTGCCTATATCATTTCTAATATCGACATCTGTCATATGCTGTGCATACTATTCTAAATCAATGCTCATTCTTTCTTGCTACTCAAATATAATTTTCGCCATTAAGTGTATCAAGAAAAATGTACAAGCCATTTTTTTTTATCAAAATTGTGTGTTTTTGATATTGCATATCAGGATGAGTCTTTTTGTTAATTGATAATATTATATTTTTTCAAGAATATGAGGGCAGCTCTGCTAATGTTCATATAATGGAAAGAGTGTCTCAATTGTCTTAATTGGTTCATAAGTAACATTATTGTCCATCTATTATTGTAGTTTTATAGCTTGTTGTTAATTGTATGCGACTCCTAAGCCTATCTTGGGAATAGTGTCCGATGTAATTTTTGTTGGACTTCTTTGCTCTTGCAGTCAATCCTAAAATCGATTTTGATGGTTAAGTGGAAGATTTCATTTGGTCGCAGTTTCGTACAGACATCAATACAGATTTTTATTTTTCTGTTATGTTATTATTTTGATTAATTATAATAATAAAACAAACAAAACAGTCGCGGAATGCATGTTAAACTTACAGCATTGAACAATCGAGCAGAGATTCTTATGGAAGTATTAATACTTCAGTATGCCAATATGACAGATATGATTTCTCATGATAGATTTAGAAGTCCACAGTGTAGTGTATCATGATACACTTCAAGAAGAGGTGTAGATGCATACAAATAAAACAGATATTTTTTTTTTCTTATTTTATAGTCAAGACATGCCAATTTGTATTTAGGAAATAGTAATTTTTCGCAATCTTTAGATTGTTGCAAATAAAGCGTTTCTTGATAATTGTGGTATGAAAACTTCCGCTGACGAGCGTACATTACATAAGACTGTGATGATATAGCGCTCACACATTGAAGCAGAGTCTTTTATCTGTAGTCCTCTCCTTTGTCTTCTATATCATGAGATATGACCAAGGAAATGTCCAAGTCCCCACAAATGTGGGCATTTTTTCTTTTTCCCTCAGTGAGTTAAATAAAGTTTAATACTATACGCCATATTTCTTATTGTATGAGACCTTCATTTCTTTTACTTTCGCATTCCATAATTATATCAGAATGTCCTTCTATTTCCAGATCCACTCCAATACGTAACCCACCCCATTCTATCCACATTGGCACAGTACTCATGGATACGGCTGGCCTGAATATACGCAAAGCCTAGGGCACAGATGGTATTGCGCCATACAGGCGCCTGTCAATATTGCCCAGTTAGAAATATATTCTCTGACATGGTTCCAAATGGGGCAACCAGTTGGGGCCCTCAAGGCATTCTCACTCCAAGAAGCATGGTAAGCCTCGATATAATTCAAAACACGTATGAACCCATCTGGGCCCTATCTGCCTGTATGGTCTTTACTCATATATGGGTCCCTATGCCTTCTCTCGGACAGTGTCAATACAGAAACCATCTTAGGCCCTAAGCGCATCTGCACCAAGAGCAGATATCGGACCCATATGGATAAGCCATGCCATTCTTCGATGATAAAGCACCATTCTGACTATATATGGGGCTTACCCATAGTGGGTCCCAAATTATGCTTTTCTCTGACACATGCGGCAAAGAGAGCATTGCATATTGGGACATCATTTGGTAAAGCCCATATCAGCACTATGGGCACTATCTTGGCTTTAATGGCTTATACCCATTGATGGTTCCCATATGTTCTTCCTGACCTATTGGCGTCCCATATGCGGCTAACCATCTGGGGCCCTAGGCATCTGCCAACCCAAGAAGCATATGGGCGGCCCATATCGGGTTACAGCCCATATCAGCCAGATGGGGCCCATTGGGCCCCATCGGCCTATATGGGCTTACCATATGGTCCATATGCGTTCTCTGACCATGGCGTTCACATGGGCAACACCTCTGGGGCCCTAACGGCATCGTGCACCAGAAGACATGGACCCATATGGGAAGACCCTATAAGCCTATAGGTGGCCCATGTGGGCCCGAATTGCTATATCGGCTTTACCATATGGTCGCCCGTTGCTCTGGACACACTGGTCCCATATGGGCAAACATTGCGGGCCTAAGGGCATCTGCCACCCAAGAAGCATATGGGCCCCATCATGGGTAAGCCCATATAAGCCAGATGGGCGCACATGGCCTGCCCCCCAATCTGGCTGATATCGGGCTTGACCCATGGGACAGACTGCCTATGCTTGCTCCCATATGGCTCTCTCAGCATGGGAACCCACCAGGACATCTGTGGGCCTCTAAAGGCATCTGCACCAGATAGACATCGGACCCATAGTGGGTAAGCCCATATAAGCCTGTATCGGGGCCCATGTGCGGCACGAATTGACTGATATGGCCTCTCATACTCATATGGTCCCGTATGCTTCTGACACACTGGCTCCCACTATGGGCAAAAACATCTGCGGCCTATATGCATCTTGCACCCAAGAAGCCATATGGGACCATAGTAAGCCCATATACTACGATGGGCCCACACTGGGCCCCATCTGGCTGATATGGCTTTACCATATGGGTCCCATATGTTCTTTGGGTGCAGAATGCCTTAGAGGCCCAGATGGTTTGCCCATACGGACCCATGTGCAGAAAATACTGGGACGGTCCCATATGGGCCCCGTATGGGCTTGCTACTTGGGGATGTCTTGATTTTGCAGTTTTGCAGTTAGGGCTCCCTCGGGGGGCTATAGCTCCCTTGCCTCAATTGCCTGTGATTTGATGAGATGATCATGGGTAATACAAGGCTAGGGCTGTTCCACTTAAATGAAGGGTGTTAAAAAACGTTTATCTCCTAACAAAGGTAAATTGAAATTGATATATAATGATTTAAACTGGTGCATAATCAAAATGATAGAGTCTGGGGTAATCTAAAAGTTGTAAAAAAAGAAGACAAAGCAGAATAAGTGAAATTAACACACGATGCTGTGGACCAACTTATGAATACGACATTACTCCCGCGCGCCCGCGCGCCGGCCCCGCGTGCGCGCAGCGCATGCAGATAGATTTTGTGAGAGATTATTATCAGAGATACCGGCTCACCACTTTTGGTTTTGGTACCGTTAAAAAATTACGTAATGTGCATTTTTTGACTCCAGTTACAACGTTTCCTGTATGTGGTAAGTATGCTTCGCAACTTTTATTGTATTAAGTCGATTACATAATAACATTCGACATTTGTAGGCCTATTCTAAATGTGAGATCATAGTAGATCTAGTAACGTTACGTCTCTGTAAACCCACTCTGTCTCTGACGTTAACAGTTACGACAGACTCACACGCATGCTGCGTGTGAGTCTTGTGGGGAAACTAATAGCCATATTCTAACGCTCAAACGACCGACTTCTACCCCGTTTCAATCAAACTTTTCTGCCTATTCTGACATTAAAACAGGTAAATTTGTGAATGTACATAGTCGAACAAATCGAAATCCAAAACTTACCTTAAAATACTACCCCACATCTCCAAACCGCGACATTTTATCTGCGTTCCGTCTCTGCCCAGTCTCTAGCCTACTGAAGGCTGCTAATGCTATACACCGCCCGTGCGCCGCACGACGAGAGCTAGAGACGTCCGATCCTACATCCTGTCGCCGAGCTGCGCGGCGGTGCGGTGACTAGCGGCCTGTTACCGCATGCTAGCCAACGCAGTTTGCGCATGCGCATTACACTTATATTTCCGGAAAAAAACATGGCGAATCGGTTGGTAAGAAACGAGACATCGCATCGTTAAAACAACTCCCTCTTTTTGGAAGAAGACGCCTTCATTGTAACAACATTTGTAATCGAATCCAGGTATAGTACATTTTTAGGTGTGAATGAACTCATTCCAGAGTGGTGACTGTGGTAAGTTACGCGAAATTCTGTATTGAATTTGGCTTCAAATTTTACTTCCACACGGTACACTAGACGGAAATGGGTATCGACGAGGCCCGCACGCGGTACACGTGCGGGCCGTCGAGGTAACGTTAGACCTAAACTAGCGACACGTAGGCTGTAGGCAGTAGGCCGCACCGATCCGAACGCGAATCGCTGTCAGCGTCTTTAAGTACTACCAAACGTTACTTACAACATTAACGTTTACACAATTTAAGTTAGATCTAACATTGCAAAGACAATCAAAGTCATACCACACTCCTCATTAAACCTCCTCCCCAATTTTGATTTAATCTCTCCACGTGATTAAAAATAATTTCTGAAATCACCGTAATCTAACTAACTTGAAAATGTTTGAAATTAGTTAGAGTCTAACTAACAGTAACACTAACGTTAACAGTAATAACTTAGAGTCTAAAGTAACAAGACTTAACGTTGGACCATTAACGTTAGAGTTAGATACTTGAAGTAACGTTAGATCTAACGACTCTATGCACTTGAGTGAGTGTAACGTAACTAACGTGAGTGATGACTGGTGAAGTAACGTTAGAGTTTTAGACTAACGTTAGTCTTACTAACGTTCCCGGCTAACGTTATACAGTAGGCAGGTGAGGTCACACGCGCTAACCAATTTATCAGCGATAACTTAGTTAGAATAGAGAGTCTAACTAGATCTAAGTTACACATATTGGGCTAATTCGTAATACTAGTGTAACGTTAGTCGTTACTAGATCTACGTAGTGTAACGTTAATTTAAACATTCAGAGAGTACCGCGCTGCGACAGCGCGCTGCTTACGTTACTCCATCTGGGGCCTGTTTAAAGCTGTTCGTAAAGTTTCGCATGGCTTTACGAACGACTCGAATATTATGAAGTGCCAAGTAAAAATACCAAAAGTTTTTCATTTCATTTTAGTAAAGTATGATTAGATCTAACGTTAGATCTAAAGTCAAGAATTAGATTTTGCCCCAAAATAAAGTTTGCCTTTTAATGCTTGTTAAATGGTTGAGGGCATTTCCGAGCTATTTGGATTGTCGCGGACAGGACATTTAGAAAGTTCTTTTCCTTGTAAGAACCCGTGTAAGAATAAGACTGCTGAAGAAATTACGCTAATATTTGTACATGTGAAAGACCTGTGGGCTGTGGCTGTGGGAAAATAAATATCGGAAAAAATTGGGCATCATGCATCTCTCTGATTGGTCGAAAGTGCAGCGTCGCGGACAGGACGTGTTGTGACATGGGTTTTGAAATGAAGTTGTACAAGTCTAAAAGTCTGTGAGTTTACAGGACTTGATGAAATATATTGATACAAATGAAGCTTGGTAAATAAGGTTTACATGTATCAGTGTGGTTAATAAATTATACCACCGTTAACTAATAATTGCAAGTAATTAATTAATTAGAGTGTCGCGGACAGGACATTTTGTCGCAATGCTATATTGCATACGTTTAACACATAAAGATATAATTTAATGTTTTAAAACCTCAATCACATGTAGGATCAAACATTTCAGAAGACTTAGTAGAACCTTAAGAGTATATTTTGTCTTAAACAAAAAATACGTACCGAGTACCACAGATGATACACACACACTAATGCACACACAAATGCACACATTATGCACATTCAAATGCAAATACTGTACATGTGCTATGTATACCAACAGGTGCATACATCTACCTTTAATTTTCTTGTAAATAGATAACACAAACACATCCATAATCACACACATAACACACAAACATATTTTACACACATACACACACATACAGACACATACAGACAAAACAAATAAAAAACTACATTTTGATATTTAAATACATTGTCCTGTCCGCGACGAAAAATGTCCTGTCCGCGACGTTTTTGTCCGCGACGACAGATTTTCATTAGTCTCTAACTTTAATAAAGTTTTTTTACGATTCTTGATTTATAGTAGATATTAACTGCCCCCATCTTAATCCAGAGAAAATTAAGTCTTACTTTATGAAAGTGTCAAACTGCCAGAGTAATTAAAACTCTTTGATTCAAAACGTCGCGGACAGGACAATTGCCTTTTATGACGGCCAATCAGAAGAAAGCATTTCTAGAGGGGTTGCCATGGTAACCATTTCCTGAATTTACATGAAATGCTTATTATGTCTACACATAGAATGGGTGTAATATCTTTTCATTAATGTAAAATTTGAAAAAATGTGTTTGTCCTGTCCGCGACGCAAAATGCTCATTTTTGGGAAAAATCACTTTTTTCATGACTTTCCACCAACTTGTGCCGAAATCAAAATAAGTACAGTTAACTTCAGACATTGCACATTCTAAAATTCATACTATAAAATATTAAAAACATGTAAATTTCATTTTTTAAGATTCATGTCGCAAATAGCTCGGAAATGCCCTTGAAGTTGTAAGAGTAAGAATGTTTATCCATGTTTTAGCAGACGTGATTTCTATAATATTTGGCGTGCTCGTAAAGTCATGCGTAACTTCACAAACAATTTTATGAAACAGGCCCAGGTGTAACTATAAAGCGAATGTTATCACGTCGTTAGATCTAACTTAGGCAACCCTATCGAAAGTTAGATCTAAGTAAAGACTAAGTTTAAGAGTTACCGTTAGAGTCTACTATATGGTTACTAACAAACAGTAGCCAGCTTTTTGCCATGGGGGGGGGGGGGGCAAGGCACCCGAATGTACGACAAACTCCCGACGTACGACATATTCATTTTGTGGAAAGATGACAGTTTAATGATTTATGATGCTGGTGAATAATAATAATAATAATTAATAATAATGATAATCATCATCATCATCATCATCATCATCATCATGACAAGAATAATGAATAATAATAACACAGGGCGGATCTAGCTTCTTGCTAAGGGGGGGGGGTGACCCTAAGACGATGGGAGAAATTTGAGAATTGTGTATATTTGATAATTTTCATGTTAAGTTTAATGGTGTTGTAATTTGCACTGCTTTTTAAACATATTTTGCAATAAGTTTTAATTTTTGCTGACATCTAACAGTATTGAATAGGACCATAAAATATTTCACTTGGCAGCCCACGGGGGGGGGAGGGACGGTGTTAACCCCCTAACCCCCCTTTTAGATCCGCTACTAACAATAATAATGAATACAATATAAGAAGTAACGCTTCTAGTAATGATGGTAATATGTATGCGCGAGTGAGCGAAGCGAACGAGCGCTTCAGACATGGATAGATTTCCTGAAATGTTGAATCTTTCAACAATTTAATAATATATCTGTAAACAGTTTGTTGGTACAACCATGTAGGTCCATGGTACAACATGACGTTCGGGTGGGTTGATTTGGAACGTTGTCGATGTAGTACACTTGACTGAATTTGACTGTACTATATCGCCAACTTTTCAAATGTCATCAATCATAGTACTTATGACAAGGTGGTTTGTCGGGTTACCGGAAAATATCCGACATGAAGAAAATCACTTATGCGAGCGAGCGGAACGAGTGAGCTTGAAAAAAAAATTATATTAAAAAATGCAATTTCTTTCAGTATTTTTGTTGGTTTAAAAGATATTTCGTCGGTACATTTTTTTTTGGTCGGTCTGCATGTACCGACGAAGTTTTTCGTGTACCGACGAAATTCCAAAAAAAGCATTATGGGTGAGGGGGGACTGCCCCCTGCCCCCCCCCCCCTTGGGCTACGCTAATGGTTACTAACGTTAGATCTAAGTGAAAGTAAGTTTCGATTCTCGTCGTAGTCTAGTCGTAGACGTAAGAGTGGCCAGATAAATTAGCGTAACGTTAGATTTCTAGATCTACGCTATTGAGCTCGAGTAGTACTACATGTACCAACCAGATTCCTCACACAAAGGAATAAGGCGTTGTCAATAATACTAATACAAGAATGGGACGAAGTACCGGTCGGTAACCTCAGCAGGTGTCATGGTGTCACCCGGGGAACAGTTTTGAACCCCTTGTTCTTCTTACTGTTACTACATGTAAGTGTTAGGTCTAACGTTAGAATAGATCTAATGACATTAACTTACAATTTAGATTACAGGTCTAACTTGGTACTTAACGTTAAAATCAGAAATTCGCATGTTCGCAGATTATTGCATTTTGCGTTTTGTATAATGCAGTCAACTCAAGTCCATAATTTAGCTGATTGTGAAAGAGTCTAGATCTATAACTTTTACGTTATAATCTAACAATATCTAGTTAGATCTAACATTTATTGACCTACTTGCTGATGAGGGAACATTATGGCAATTGTAGTTCAATACGACAGGAAATCCTATGTAGATCTAGGCTTAAACAAAAGAATCAAAAGGAAAAAGATGAAATAAGTCTAGAGATCTATCTAGATCTCACGTTCGTCTACAAAATAGGCCTACATGATCATTAATCATCACTGGCGCGACGAGCCAAATTATCTGGGGGTCAGAGTGAGACAGAAACGAATAATCCACATGGGGGGGGGGGAGGGTCGGAAATGAACATTCCCAAATTTATCAACTGCAGACGTACATGTACAGTCTTCTGTACCATGATCAAATTTCATTTTCGGGGTCGCCCCACCCCCTCATCTGACGCCAGTCGGTGTTGACCCATAATATGAAGTATATCCTCGAAAACAAAATGACTATCTAACCAGTCCACGACTACTTCATCCTAATCCGTGGATTTAAAGTGCATACGCTGGGTATCGGCCTGGTGGTTGTGCCGCTGACAGGATATCAGTAGGTTTCAGGTTCGAATACTGTTGGGTCAATCTTTTTCTGAGTCATTAAAATAACAGATCAAGCATTTGATCTTATTTATCATTATTTGTACAGAGATGAACAGCAAATCTATTCTGCATCTTAAATTCTCTCTGCAAACCTTTCATTCATTAAGAAGAAGATTCTAGATTTCTACCATGCATCGCTTTTGGTTGTTACAACTATAAAATGTAGACCTTTAGAATATATGTAGATCTAATGCATTTTGTTTTATTCAAATAAGGCCGGGTATTCGAATTCTTCCACTGGTTATAAACTAGATCTATATACATGTATGTGTCGAGTGAGTCTTCTTGTCGTATGTGACGCTGTAATTTCATTCATGAGTTTCTTTAAAAGGCCAATTGATTTAACATCGTCCATTGTTTTTTTATTTTTGCTTACACCTTTGCCTGGAGAGTTTTTAAACCAATAACACGCTCATACTAATTTAGGGCTAACTCTAGTTCTACTACATACTACTCGGCTTCTATAATACTAGTACCGTTACTGTTACTACTACTACTACTACTACTACTACTACTACTACTACTACTACTACTACTACTACTACTACTACTACTACTCCTACTCCTACTACTACTACAACTACCACTACTACTATTAGCATAGCCCCCCCCCCCCCAAAAAAAAAAAAGTGTAAACAATCTTACCAAACAATAACATTGATAAACAATGTCTTTGACTTTAAACGTCATTTTAGGTTTTCGTGATGGATGTTTCTGTAACTGACGCTGCTGCAATTAGTGACAATCCTCCCTTACTCAGTATTTCTCAGGACGACGCAAGATCCGTCACACCAGATCAAGGGAAACCAAGTAAGCTAGTACTTCTACGATACGCTACATTGTTCGTTCTTTTTTTTTTAACATGGTAAAAAAATTTGCAATGCCAGCCACGGGGTTGTTTTTCAGCTAATGATAACTAAACAAATGGAGATTATAACGTCAAATGCTATGGGAAAACAAAATGGGAAAACAGAGTTATTCGTACGAAGGTGCGGCACTATGAAACAGTTTGCCAAATCATATTAGAAATGCACCTTCAAGTTTTTCATTTTCTCTTTTGTTTTGGCGCCATATACTTTCAAACTCCTACATGTAATTGAGCTGGTCCATTTTATCTTGTTTTTCACTGGTTGAGCTTGTGCTTTGTTTGAAAATCGTGATTGTTTGTTAGTGTTTGTGGGCTTGTTCTATGTGTTTTGTTGTAGGGCCTCCATGGATAACAGTGCTCAACCACTGATGGAGCTACTCTCCTGAAAAAAGACAAAGATAAATAAATAAATAAATAAATAAATAAATAAATAAATAAAATAAATAAATAAATAAATAAATAAATAAATACATACATACATACATACATACATACATACATACATACATAAATAAATAAATAAATGTAACATTTTCTGTGTACAACGATCAATAAAAACAAAAAATACAGCACTGAAACGCAGCACAAAGATCGATACTGATTACATGTTGGTTTCATTATAAGACTTCTAGCAAAGATAAAGACAATCTTTAGAACTAATTACCATTCTATGCCAATATCGCTTAATGCCTTTTGTGATTTGCTGATTTCTTTGTTGTCAATTCTGGCAAAACAATGTTTATTTATTCTGAACTTTGTCTAATTAGTTTAATTTAGTAATTGATGTCAGAATTTGCTTATGACATTAATAAAAACTACAATTATTCGATCAAAGGTTTTCGGTACAACCGTTAATATGTACACTGGAAAATTGTAAAATTGTCACTATGTGGGTCAATATGGTTGGTGGTATGTTATTAAAAGTAAAAATGTGATTATAGGGACATGTACTCACTGATTATGATTGTTTTTCATCAATATCATATTGGTGATATACAGATACAGAGACGTCACTTTCACCCAGCGGCCCTCTAGCGTCCTTTTCCTCCCAAGATGAGGCGTACTTCTTCCCAAATCAACATCAGGCGACAACAACTCTACAGTGGTACCTTCTTCTGATCTTTTCGTCATTCTTTATGTGAAATCTAGTCTAAGATTGATAGTAAACTCTGTTCTTTTGCCTCACCTTCACCGAAGCGCCTGGTATTTATTCCCTCATATGTAAATTCATGAAGAATGCCATCTATCGAACATATGTCAGTATTCAAAACACATGCGTTGGTTCATTATGTAGTAGATTTTGTAATAATCGTGTTTTCAGGACAGCCAAATTGTTTTATTAAAAACATTTGTGTTATATTATTTGCGTTTGTAATGAAAGGAAGACAAGTAGTTGTAGATTACCAAAACAATTTCAGGTAAAAGTTATCATATTATAAAAAAAAAATGAAAACAGGCCGCACATAGTTTGTTGTGATCATTTCAACGTGTTTGGCGTTGGAAAAACAAAAATATGACGAATACATGTATAACGTATCAGAATCTTTGCATATCTGCCAACTGTTCCTACGTGTATTAGACAAGAATATTCCTATTTTGGGGAAACTAAATAGGCATTTTACCATTTTATTCCTATTTTTGTAGAAAAAAAGTCTAGTAATGTATACGAAATTCAGATATGTTCCTACTTTTAAAAATTTCCTAAGAATTTGTTCCTACTTCGGGGATGGAAGATATATGTATATGGCTTATAGTGGTCGTTTGTGTTGACGTTTATCTTTGTTGTTGTTGTTATGATGGTGAAAATTTCAGGTTGATTCAAAATTACGAAGCCTCCGAGGGTTACTCTCTCCCAAGGTGTCTGATTTATGAACACTATATCGACTTTTGTAAACGACAGAGCCTGCAGCCCGTCAACGCCGCAAGTTTCGGGAAAGTGAGTTATTATACGTGCAGCAACTTCTGTTATGTAGATTACATTCTCGTATTATCGTCAGTGTAGTTACGGTCTTGGGGATAGGGTAGAGCAAAAGTAAGACAAATGTCAACATTTTTCGTCGCGCTCGATCTGTACGCAAAATTGCAATATATAATTTTGCGCTCGTAACACGCCGAAAACTTGAAAATTGGGTATGTTTGGTATCGTATTTTTATGTTAAGTAATGGTTTTGTAGCGCGGAGGGGGCGGGGGGCAAATCAATATGTTTGCCTTCCAATATTTCCACTGGGGTGGCAAATGCCCCCTGCCCCCCCCACCCCAGGATCGACTCACCCTGAGTGGAGAACCACTGTTGCTATTAAATACATGTTTACAACGCTACTAGGTTGGTGATTTAAACAATTTGGTTAAAGCATGATTTGAAAAGCAGTTTTTAAAATTATTCCCAGAAAACAAATCGCCCAACCATGACAACGTGATCATAGGCCTACTTCAAAGCATATTTGTGTATCTCAATCATTTGTCTTTCTTTATTCCGTGATCACTGATTTACAATTCACAAATTCATGCGTGGATGATTCCTGTTTGTGAAAATACTAATGACCTCGAGCTTTACATGTACTGTAAGTCATATCCTCTTCGAATGTTTACCACTGGCGTAGTCAGCCGGATTACGCACAATGCTTTAGCAGGGCCACTGTTGTTCTTGAACCATATAATAGCTGGCCCCCTTATTCATTGTGTTTCATCCAGCTCGCTAAGCCAGTGATGTTAGCCATAACTTAACTTACATTATGGCAAAGTGAAACTAGGGAAAAAAATAAAAATAAAAAGTAAAAGCGACGGAAAAGGCTAAGGAATACATGTAGAAAGGTGGACTCAAAGAAGTAATCATCCATTCAATGTATACTATTGCATGGCAACAAAGTCACAGCATATCAGGAGACAAGAAATTACAAACCAGATTAATAAATTAAAGAAAAATCTTCTGAACGCATTACCATTAAGACGTTTTAATTTTATTTTGAGGGTGCTCATTCTAATGAAAAAGTGAATGATAACAATAAAAACTTACAATCTAGGTAAATTGACATATTTTGATATACAGGTGATTCGTCAAGTATTTACTGAACTGAAGACTCGACGTCTTGGGACACGTGGACAGTCAAAGTACCATTACTATGGCATCAAAGTTAAAAGTGACTCGCCTTACTACAGCACACTGGTCGCTTCTCAACGGATGTCTCTCCCTTATCCACCCGGAGGTATGGGGACAGTGAAGACGTTTGGAGCACTGTGTTCATCGCAGATGGGGCACATCGCTGCTGTTGAGGGAGGAGAGGAAGGAGGAGAAGTAAGAGGAGGAGGAGGAGGAGGAGAAGAAGGAGGAGGAGGAGGAGGAGGAGAAGGAACGGGACAGATAACGGTACACCAACTTCCGACGAGGAAAACAACGGAAAAGGCCGAACAAACGGACATGGTAGGAAGTTAAGAGTTCGTGCAATATGTGGGGAGAGAATTTGTGCATTACCACTTTCGATTTTGTATACAAACCATCATCTCCACAACCATCACCGTCATCACCATCATCATCATCATCATCATCATCATCATCATCATCATCATCATCATCATCATCATCATTCATCATCATCATCACCACCACTTCCGATCTTCACCAGTAGCAGCAGCAGCTTTAACGCTACCACATAATCTTCACCGTTTATTCTTTTTTATCTTCTTCTTCATCATCATCATTACATTGACTTTAATCCGTGATGTCATCATTTTCATGTAGGGGGAAGGGGTGGCCTATTTCATTCGTTCCCCCTAGATGAATATGTTGATATCACTAATTTTCGCCAGTTTACCATTAACTCCTCTACTTCCACATTATCATCTTCCTTACATAGACACCATTTTACATTTCAATTCAGGATCATCCAGTTGATTCATCCATCTCACCGTTGATTCCTTCTGTGAGCTTGCTTCTACCCGACTTCCCAAAAGCTCACGATCTTCCAAACTTGCCCAACACACTGGATAAACAAGCAGTAAGTATTCCCGTTAAAGTCTTGCTATATCAAGTTCATAATTGTTTATTCGATTTCTCTTTATTAACCACAAGTCTTATCGTTGTCAAATATTTTGTTGCCACTGACAAGTTTTGTTCAGTAATGTACACATTTCGCAGAAGCCAAAGTATTCTGCAGGTCTGTTGACATTGAAACCAAATAAATGCAAGCCGGGATGATTATCAGTATGATTGATCGGGCCAGTTTAGGCGCAAGACCAATGTCATGGATATAGTTCAGACTCCATATTTCGCATTGACAAACGTTTGGTCCTGTAAACCATGTATATCCTGATCTTTTAATGGTGGTAGTCAAATTGGTATTGATGACGACTTTTTGCAAGCACAACAAAACATCTAACAATAACACAAGATAAATTATAATACCTGGACGAGGTATTATAATACCTGGACGAGGTATAACATGTTTTTTCCTCCAAAAATAGTATCATGAGTAAGATAGATTGGTGGACAATGTGAAGAATAGACAAATTTATAGTAATTGGTTTGTTTTTCCGTTACCCCCCCCCCCATAAGAAATGTTTACATTCTTTGAAATAAAAACGTTAGGAAACATAACAACAGTGGTAATGGAACGTTTGGACTGCCCTACTTGAGCCGTCTCTTCCTGACACAGCTGACCAGACACAGATACGTTGTCATCGTTGTATGGTTACAAAAACATCTTACCCTATAATAAATCAATGATACGATACTAATTTAGGTTTCGTCCCGATTATACGAACAATACAATAAAGGGGAGATACAGTATTAACTGTTATGTTAGAAGCCACTGCTTACTTTGAAAATATCGCCCAAGGGTTAAAAATATAAGCTCAAGAATTCAAATTCACAGAGTACAGAAGTCTGATGTCATTCTGGGTCAGAACCATGTGTTGACTATGGCGGAACCAAATGCATCGCGTCGAAGCTGGTTTCTACCAATAGGAGAGCTGTTGGAGTTATATTTGGGCTATTGTCCCGACATGTTTTTGAACTAGTTTGACGTCGTCACTTTTCTCTAGTTTCAGAGTTATGACTTAATGATTTGGATACGTGGATGTGGATATACGGGTCTGATCATAGTGTTGGGGCACAAAACGGGACATGGGAAGTAAAATATCAGGTTGTTCTCTTTGATTCCATTCTATTATTTCTCAGTAATCTTGTCCATGGCCTTTATAGAATCACCAAAGATTTTACTGAAAACTTCTTTATAGACCATTAATGGTATTGTATGCATGCACATTAGTGTAATACAACATGTAGGAGATATATCAAGTGTTCCATTTTAAACTTCATCCGTAAAGGTTGCATGACCGTCATTGATTAATTGATTGATTGGTTTCTTTATTTTATTAGGTTGACGAATTTCTGCGAGCATACAAGGCCCATACTACTGTCGTCTTGGAAGTTATTCTTAGAGGACGGATGGATGAGGTAAGTAAACTTTTTTTTATCAAGAGTTCCTTGTTGTGAATATGATTTTGATGTTTATAATCTATGTCAATAACGCGTCAAATAGAATCTATCAGAAAAAACAATACTTTAATTACTCTGATTCAATTGATAAGGAAAAGACTTCATGTCTAGCAATAAAAAAAATCGAATTCATGGTAATTGAATCAAATGCATGTAAGTTTCACGTATTCCTCTAATTTTAAATATGCTGGGATATTAGCCACATTTCACTTATAGTAGGGGACGCTACTCCTCTAGAAGGCAGAAAACAATTTGAAAGATACATCGACATCTCTGTATTACCAGCGTGACAGACTGCATTTATTTTCGTGTAAGGATAACTCTACCCTTGACTTGAATTCATTTCTCCATTATCCACAGGTGGAGTATTACATTCAAACCTTCTGGAACAGCATCAGTTTGACTCAAAAACGTTTGGTCCAGAACGCCCGGATGTGCGAGGTACTTACGGTTTGTGATACGTATCTCTACCATACCATCGTGTCTGTGTTGATTCCGGGAACCATTAACCAAGTACCCTCAAGGTAAGTGCGGGGGGGGGGGGTAGGGGTGGGGTGAGATGGCCGTCGGTCAGAGTTATTTAGTTAATCTTTTTTCTTTCCCCGGCTTCATGTGGCTGTTTTCAATCATATCAATATTCTCCATACTTTGCATAATTTCATAATGCTTATATTGTTGTATGTTTTGATGCATTTTTTGATTTGCCGAATAAATAATAATAATAATAATAGTAATAATAATAATGATAATAATAATAATAATAATAATAATAATAATAATAATAATAATAATAATAATAATAACAATGATAATAATAATAACAACAATAATAATA
This sequence comes from Eucidaris tribuloides, assembly GCA_001188425.1. Classification (NCBI taxonomy): domain Eukaryota; kingdom Metazoa; phylum Echinodermata; class Echinoidea; order Cidaroida; family Cidaridae; genus Eucidaris; species Eucidaris tribuloides. Next base: position 16,728 of record JZLH01S0272229.1, read on the forward strand.
TTGTACGTACGTATTTGATGGTGAGTTTTATTATCCGTGGTTTGGCCTCAGAACAGATTCCTGTCGGACCTGATAATCCGCCTTTTTTTTCTTTTAGCTTGTCGCTTCACCTTGAAGACGATTTGATTTCACTTTAACATGCATTTTCCATAGACCCGAACACGAGTTAAGTCGTACTTGGTCTCCAGTGGGTTAATAGCGGTATAAGTTCCCATCGCCCTTCTAAGATTGTACCCTGGCCACGTCCCTGTGCTACACCCCGATCATATATGTCGTTTTTCTTCTGACAAATAGACAGTAAAGTATATTGTTCACAAAATTCTATAGATTTGGGGCAGAAAACCATGCAGGAAAAATGAATGTAATGTACCATCGGCTTGGTGTTAGAATAACAGTCTACCGGTAGTGTAAAGAACTAATGCCAAAAATGACGCACGCTACTATCACTTAAAGGTAAATGACATGATAGGGGTAGTAGTCAACTTAGGGCTGAAACTCTTCTAGAATCAAGTAAACTATGCAAGGATTCTCCTATGAAAATCTTGTAGTCAAACGTTGACTCATTCTAAAATAACTAATGTCAATATCCCTCATGACAGTCAAACCTGTTGTGTAGCTCTCTATGGCTTCTGTTTCTATCAAATTACACTACTATTCTGTTCATGCTTGATTCTACAGACGGATTTAAATCGTGTATCGGATTGGTGTACTCGTAACAAAATTAGACTAAACACAACCAAATGCAAGGTCATGCGTATCACTAGGCGCAAAAGTCCAAGTGAACCCAAATGCTATTTAGATGGTATCCAGTCAGATGTAGTTTCTCAGTTTAAATATCTAGGTATTGTTTTAAACAACAAACTCACTTGGGACGATCACGTTAATTATGTTGTTCTCCGTTCAAATATATATTCAGTGTTGCCAGACACTTTCCGTCCAATGTCCTGCTTGCTTTATATAAGAGTCTTGTATTGCCTATACTTGAATACGGGCAACCTGTTTGGTATTTATACACTCAAAAACAAATTAATGACATTGAGAAGGTTCAACGCCGTGCCACGAGGCAAATTCTTAAACAGAGACGAATGGAAATGTGTTATGATGATCGTCTTGAAATTCTTCACTGGCACACACTCGAAGTACGTAGATTGTTTCTTCTTTTGTGTTACGTAGTAAAAGCTCTATATTGTATTATCAGGTGTGATGTCGTGAAACACAACGTTCATGTTAATGGCCGTCATACTGAGACAGTGAGATTCCGCCACCTCCGTGCTCGTACCCAAAGCCTGCACAGTTTTTCCATCCATCAGTTTCCGCGGCTTTGGGACAATCTTCCTGAATTGTTGAGGACGGGGGTGGTGGAGGTTTCACTGTCCAGTTGGATACTTCATTTGCGTCGTCAATTGTTTGTTAACTTGTGATGTGTTTAATCTATCCTCTCTATGAGCGTGATTGTTTACTTTGTCAGGGTGGGTGTCGGAAGGGAGTGGATTTCGAGTGAATTTTGGGCGAATTTGTGTGTGTTTCGGTCATTTTGGGGGCCCGGCCCCGGGGTTCGCTCGGAACCCCGAGTGATTCTTGGGGTCGCTCCGGAATGGGCGGGAGTCGCTCGGGTGCGCTTGGAATTCGCTCGAGGGTCGCTTGACTGGCTCCGCTCTTTTTAGGCATTCGCTCGATGGGGGTGGGGGGGGGGGGGGGGTCTGGGACAATTTTACTCCCTTTTGGGGGGAGGGGGGGGGTAAGAGGGTTGTTATCTATATTATATTACATGTGACCTGTCATCACGATCCCCTGATGGGGGTCGCTCATCTTTTACAACAAGAAACGGAAAGAAAATTACTTTGCGTGGAAATTGTGAATATATACAATTTTGCAATTTTCGAATGTCATACGCAATTTAACTTTTGAAGACGTTTCACTATCATCTTCCATTTCAATTGCAGTGTTTTGTAATTTCCTTAAATTTTGGGGAGTGCGACTTCATTCGGGATTCGTGGTGGCGGGTCACATATTCCAGCTGCGCCGTCCATTTCCTAATAATTGTTGATTTGTTATATAATTTCAGATGTTATCGTGCCTCGGGTGACTCCATCTCTTAACTTTTCCATACCGCATTTTGATTTGCGTTAATCTTCACTTTGTATAATTGCTTTTAATTTCAATTGGAGGTGGAGTCAGCCCTGGCACGTTGACATCGTTGCGTATGGTAAATTTGCATGTGTGGTACATAAAGTATGCATGCCCTGGTTATGTCAATGTATTTATTTTAAAACATATTATGCAGCCACATGAATTGGGAAAGATGACCTTTGGTCAGAGTTATTCAGTTAATCTTTTTCTTTCCCCGGCGTTCATGTGGCTGTTTTCAACAATTTCAATATTCTCTATGCTTTGTATAATTTGATAATGCTTATATTGTTGTATATGTTTGATGTATATTTTGATTTGCCGAATAAATAATAATAATAATAATAATTCTCCTTAGGTCAACAAATTAGAGACAAACTACGGCTGGTGTATAATTGGTATATATTTCAACTCATTTGGTTCTTGAGGCATTTTCAAGTGTCCCCAATCATGTCACTAGCCGTTAATAGCAGAATCCATCTGAATGGCAGATATACACGGTATTTTCTCAGCTCTTACTAATAATACTAACAATTAATGAGTGTAATTGTAGACTGTAAATGATATTATGTCAGAGTCACAATCGTTCCACTCATTTGTAATTTGATACCAGAAAGTATCATTTACAAATTTTAGCTTAAATTGTGCTTGTTTTTCCGATTTTTCTCCCTGTCAACACGTTGTTAATGTCACCTTTGATTGGGGGGGGGGGAGGGGATGACCCCCTTATTGGGTCCAATGAGATTTACACTTATATTACATAGACAACAACACCGTTTCAAATCGAACAAACGATACCATGATAAAGTCGATTATGTTATGAAACATAAACATAGAAAGAGAACTACTTTGGGTGAAAAATTTGAATATTCAAACTTTTGCACGATGTGAAGGTCATAAAACTTCTGATACTTTACTTATAATAGCGATATTTGGCTCTTTTCTTACATTTGAGTTGTGCAACTTTATCGGGATATCGTGGTGGCGGGTCACGAATTATAATAAAGGAGTCTGTTTTAGTCCTTCATTTTTGTTCCGTCATTTGTTGTTGTTTTGTTGTTGTTTTTTAGCTCGAGTTGTCCATGGTCCCTGGTTAGCTATCCCTAATATCTGGTTTTTTTTTTAAAATTAATTCCGATAATGTAGTTTGCTACAGAGTATCCGTCAGTTTTCCTGTACTTTTCTTCGTGCCATCGAGACTGCGCTGAAATCCTTTCCCAAACAGCTGTCTCTGCAAAAACTTGAAGGTAAGAAGTACTAAAGGGTTTTTATGGAAGAACAACATTATTGAGCCTTGTAAGCTACAAAAAGGTAATAAATTGTACTCCATTACGTAATTGATAGATCATGCATCCCGAATCCCAGATTAGCTATTGAAAACCAACAGCAGTAATCCAAGTCATTTCATGTTACAACCAAATAGACAAAGATATAAACAGACAGACAGAAATACAAATAAGTAGACAACGATCTCAATCCCATGTAGAGTTAACCAGTTTTGTGACATGCAGCGCAGATTTCGTAAAAAAAAAGGTGTTACTTGTACAGCTGCCACGCTGTCTTATAATCTACAGATTTCACAACATCTCTTTTTACCTACTTGGTTCAAATAGAGTATTTATTTTTATTATGAATAAACTCATTACATTATTCGCTAAGTGCATTTATCTTTATGCGTCCGCCCCGTAAGGGAGCCGGAGGCATTATGTTTTCAGGTTGTCCGTCCGTACGTCCGTGCGTCCGCACTTTCCGTGTGAACAAGATTACTGAAGTACCACTGAAGGGATATTAATGATACTTGGACCAAGGATGGACCACTAGACAAGGATGAATTGATCAGATTTTGGGACAAATCCCGTCAAGGGTCAAATGTCAAAGGTCAATGAACTTTGTCCCAAAAATGCCATTTTCTGCCTATAACTCCAGTTAGGAGTGCTCACTGTTGATAATAATTTGGTAGTTAGGTTAAGAATAAAAGACAAATATTTTTGTAGATTGCAGGGGTTAAAGGTCAAGGGCAAGGGTCAAAGGTCAATGAACTTTGTCTCCAAATGTCATTTTCTGCCTATATAGTTCAGGAAGGATTGCTCACTGTTGTTGGTAATTTGGCGGTTAGGTTCAAAACCAAAAAACAAAACTTTAGGAAGATTCACATGGGTCAAAGGTCAGGGTCAAGGTCAAAGTCAATGACTTTGTGCAAAAATGGCATTTCTGCCTATAACTTCAGTTAGGAGTGCTCACTGTTGATGTAATTTGGTGGTTAGGTTCAAGACCAAAAGACAAATATTTTGGTAGAGTCGCAGGGGTCAAAGGTTGAGGTTGAAGGGTCAAAGGTCAAGGAACTTTGTCCCAAAATGTCATTTTCTGCCTATAACTTCAGTTAGGAGTGCTCCCTGTTGATGTAATTTGGTGGTTACGTTCAAAACCAACAGACAAATATTTTGGTAGAGTCACAGGGTCAAAGGTCAGGGTCAAGGGTCAAAGGTCAATATACTCAGTGCCAAACCTATAACTTCAGTTAGGGGTGCTTACTGTTGATATAATTAGGTTAGCTGCTACATAGTGGGCGGAGGCATACCCATTTACTGCGCGCAGTCGAACTTCTCTAGTTTATTTCTAATTTGATGTTATCAATTGTTCACAGTTGCCAAGAGATTCTCGCATTTACTGAAACGGAAGACATCACTCGCTCATCTTGCACAGGTAAGTATCACGATGTAGAGATATTGTTGTTATCTAAATACACAAACAAATGGGGGGATTATTTATGACTTCCCTGGAGGAAAAAGACCCTCGTATCTCAATTTTTGTAGAAAGTGACGTTTTTACAACCATATATAGTAAGCACTATCATTACAAAGTGTATACCACGTGCGTGTGAAAAAAAAGACGCGTAAAAAGGTTTGATTTTCGCGGTAGGGCGATGTACGGTGAAAAGGTATCAAAATCGCCAAAATCAGGAAAAAGGGGTATACTTTTAAGAGAAAGTTTACTTTAAAACTTTAAAATCTCTTCAGACCTAAATACTTGTTAGGGTATTAAAAGGACGGCTTACTTTAAAAGCGTATCTTTCCAGACTTGAATACTTAATTAGGGTATTCTAAGATCGACAGATAATTACAGTACTTGTTTAGGGTGCATTTTGAAAGTCCATACACGCGCATGGTGTACACTTTGTAATGACAGTAGCCCCCGGGGCCATTTTGTTCTTTTCATATCTCATTTGTCAAATTGCAATTATACAGCAACCGTGGCTGGATAGACAGAAGTTTATGTTGAAGCAGCCATGTTGTTTTCCTCTCCTGAACACTTAATTTTTTTTAAGATAAAATGTTTTGCCAGCTCAGCAAATTTCCTCATGTATAGTCCGCGACTAGGCATGTTCAGTTTTATCAACACAATTTCAATCATTACATTCACTCATGGCTATCATAAAATTGACGACAACAACAACAACAAAATGAGGTTGTCCTCAGGATGACGTTAATCAAGATGACGTCATCGTGGTTGACAACGTGTTTTGTTGTTGTTGTTGTTTCAGGCCGGCGGGAGTGTGTTAGCTGGGGAAGCCACCATCAATCAGATGCGTGTTGACTAGGAGAAACGAACAGAACATGACACGGTGTATAGCCAACTGAGGGATGAGGGGAGTTACCCTCAATGACGTCAATCATTATGACGTCATCATGATTGATAACATCATTTGTTGTTGTTGTTATTTCAACCCCCCCCCCCCCCATCCGAAACACGGATCGGCGCCCCTGAATCAGATGTGTGTTGACTGGGAGAAACGAACAGAACACGACACGGTGTGTAGCCAACTGATGTGGACCATGCCACAGATGAAGGGAGTTACCCTCGATGACGTCAATCATGACGTCATCATGATTAATAACGTCATTTGTTGTTGTTATTTCAGGCCAGTAGGAGTGTGTTAGCCGGGGAAGCCACCATCAATCAGATGCGTGTTGACTGGGAGAAACGAACAGAACACGACACGGTGTGTAGCCAACTAATGTGGACCATGCCACAGATGAAGGGAGTTACTCTCGAGGAAGTCAGAAAACGTGAGAAGAAAATATTTCCCCTTGATACAATCAAAATTAGCCTTATGTCTACACATTTGAATTATGTTATACAGCTTTCAAACGACATATAGGCCTACCTTATTCTTTACATGCGAGATTTGGGCTCAAAGGGTTAATATCCTATATTAGTTGTTAACATGGTTAGGTATTAATTTCCTGTTTCGTACAAAACAAAGAAAACGCACAGTTTCTATTTTCATTATACAGGCAAATATTTGCCAAAAGAACTTGATAACATTGAATATAAGTACCAAGATACCTCAGGCTGGGGTCTATAATGAATGTGTGTTCTGGCGAAATCCAATAATCTTCAACAGTTTAAAACGGTGCACTGTAAACAAAAACTCGTCAAGCTGACAAAAAAAAAAATTCGTCCAGCTGGTGTCTCTATCGCCCAATTTGTATTTGTCATAGTCTGGTGCGTAACGAAATTTCTTTCGTCAGGCTGACGAAGAAAATCTCGTCCTGTATCGACGAATTTTTTTTCGTCAAGCAGCTTGTGCCAGGCTGACGAAGAAAATCTGGTCCTGCTGTGGTGTCTCTATCGCCTAATTTTGTTTCGTCAAGCATCTTGTGTCCCAGGCTGACGAAGAAAATCTGGTCCTTCTGTGGTGTCTCTATCAATGATTTTTTTCTTCGTCAAGCATCTTGTGCCAGGCTGACGAAGAAATCTGGTCCTGCTGTGGTGTCTGCTGAAATGTAATTATGATTATAACTACAAAACTAAATGCCTCATTCAACTTTAACTCGTAGCAGACATTTTTGAGTGTAGACAACAAAGATTTGCCAATAGTAACATTATTAACATCATACAATTAAGCTTGAGATATTTCTGACGATTGTCTGTTAGCATATATTTCAGCTTTTTAAGTTATATCTCAGTTTTTATTTATTTCAGTTTTATATAGCTGGGTTGTTCCTTTCAGTTTTAAAAAGAAACACAACTGATTCTTTCAACGGGCCCTGCATGACAATTAAAAAACAAAAACAAGATTAAAAAAACTGATGTACAAATAAACGGGGTTAATTACAATAAATAATTACAAAAAAAGAGAAGTAAATGCAAATAGTAACAGAAGAAACAACAAGATGCAATTATTAAATAATCAAGTTTTGAAAATATATCCTGCATTGATGAATTGAGGCAAGGGCTCAAAAGGAAGTTCAATATCAAATAAATGTTTACATTATCTTTTAAATGAAATAAGAGAAGTGGATGTCGTGACAGGGACGCAAATGCCAGGGACAGGGACATGCCCCCCCCCCCCACGATTTGAAGTGGGGGACACAATATTCAAATGATCCCCCCCCCCCCCATGAATTTGCAAGTGTGCTGATAAGCTGCTGATTTTGCTAGTACATTTGGCAAGGTTAAAAAAATGGACGGGCACCACTCCTCCCTCCCCCCCCCCCCCACTTGTTCAGAAATGGTTTGGAGGTTCCTGATGTGCCCCTTAATTTAATAATGAATTTGCGCCCCTGGTCTGACTATAACTCTTAACACAGGAGGTCTAGCTTCTGGATCTTTTATTAGATTTTTTTGCTCCCCACTTTACCCGTTGAGGGCTCATGTTTAGACCAAGCCGAGTGATGCGCAACCCCGTAGAATTTGTCCGCCCGAAGCGCGACAAATTTCGGGTCGCCGCCATCACTCCGCTTGTTAATGCAGTCGGCAACGATATACTTTAGTTGGCGACAAAAAATCTAATAAAAAGACGTCCAGAAGCTAGACTAAAACAGGAGATAGTGATAGTACCCTTTACATTATTTACCCGGATATCATGGGAAAAAGGCCTTTGATCTGTACTGTCGAGCCCGATACATGGGTTCAACGCATTTGCATGTCGTATCCTTGATTGGATCCATGCTGTATGACGTTGCGATGAGATTGATGACATGTCTTCTGACGTCACTTGGGTGTCTCGTATCATCGACGTCCAGCATCAAACATCTGGTTAGTCGAAGCTATCGCGGTACTTTGTAAGGTGAGGATTGATCATTAAAAGGTTGGATATGAAAATTATTAAACCAGTTTGACAGTGAGTGTGCGGAGGGGATGATTGACAGAAAGTGCTGTGAACGGAGACAGTATGATCTGGTTATTTTTTGTTTTTTTTTTTTGAAGTTAACTAATTTACATCAAATAATTTTGCTAACAACCAAAATAAATACACAAGGTATAATGTTTTACAATATTCTGATTACATCAAAATACCTATGTCTAAAGTCACAATATATTAGGTTTCAATGCGCGAATTCTTTTAGACTGTTTACACAATTTTCTAGTGCTTAAAAGGTCATGAATGCTCGCTGTACCTTGAGAAAGGTTCTTGTAGTAAATAAGAGTATTAAAGAAGGATCAGTAATCCCTTAATATCATTGTCTTCAATGTATTTCCCGGTTATTCCCAAAGGCAGAGTAAACACGACACCCATACAGATACTCGACATTGTTAATCATAGAAACTACCAGGCAGCACGTCATCTCCCATCACTAGTTGCCAATGAAGCAACTTCTCTCCCCCGTGATAGCGTGATTGAAACTCCACGCACGTACAGGAGGATACTCCTCGTAAAGGAGGTTGAGAAGATGAAACGATTCCTGAAATGAGGGAGAATTCGGCTCAAGTTTGCAAAATTGCACAAATCTTAAAGTTGTTGAATACATTTAAACTAAATTCCATGACTATGCATCGCACGAGATAGACATAAAGTAATGATTTCGTATCAAATACCTCTCACTGAAATGAAAATTGGCTGGTGAATCTTTAAATATAGCGATAAAATCTTATGCATATTTGTGAAGGCTGAGCTAGACATGACGCGTACGCAGGCGGGTGTTTGGGGTGTTCAAGCACCCCCTTTTTGCTCAAAGGGGGGTGTTAATAACCCCCCCAAACTCCTTATCCCGTAATCCCCGCTTTTCACGATGTCACCCCCTTGTTTCGTCAAAAGAAAGGCGTGTTCGAAAATGTTGACTAATCCCTCGAAAACATGAAACTAAATGTTGATTTTTGCTTGATCTTGGAGAGAATTTTTTCGTCACTTTACCCGCCCCCCCCCCCCCCCCGACCCCCCGCTGATGCGAGTTTTGAGATGGTGGAGCCGGTGGCGTGCTGTATCTGTGCGAGCTGTGTGTCTGACGCTTTAACCTTGATTTGCGGGGAAATTCGTTACTATCTCCCCCCCCCCCTACCACTTTATTAAAGCACTTTGGAGATCATTAAAAATAATGTGAAGTCCGAGAGGTTAGTGATGTAGGCCTATTCTTAATATTCCATCCAACTACCCCTGAATTCAATGACTATAGTCATACCGTAACCTATTATTTTATTTTCTTACTGATCATTATCCATATCACACTTTTAACATATTCATTTATTTTAGCCATTCACACATGTACAATCATTGATTTCCGTCGTCTTAGATATTTTGGTTCTGAACCAATTACACAAAAGTCTGGGTTTATTATTGTTTCTTAGTTTTATATAGTTGTATAAGCATGTAAAACGCACTGATCAGTTCTGACAATGGAATGTGATAATAATTAATTGTATTTGTATATGTATTGTATTGTATGTATTCATTTATTATAATTATTTGGAACAATGATTCAGATTTTTTTTTTTTGGGCACAGTTGTAAAATAAATCGTCTAAATATTTACCAAACACTTGTAGAGCTTCTGAGAGGTCTGGTCTCGGATTATCAAGCTATCAGTGTGTAACACATTCCGACAATGAAATCTCGCTCCTATGCTTCCTCGTACTTAGTCGTGTACTGCTGTTCATGTGAAACCCTGTGCATACAACACACAATATAATGAGTACATAGAACAACTTCGGGTAACATCGGATGACTCGGTTAGATCGGAATACATTCGATCAAGCTACAGGGTGTAACACCAATCTCAAAAAAAGAAGGGTCTCTCCGCTTCCTATACTGTTATAACTTGTCATGTGGATAACTCCTGCATATAACACACAGCACTCGAAAGATAGTAAAGCAGTTCGGGGTAACATCGAAGTAACATCGGTGAGATCGGTTAGATCGGAAACATTTTAATCAAGGTACCACGTAAAACACTATCCAACCAAGAAGTCTCTCTCTCTCTCTGCTTTTATGCTAGGTTTCACCACGCCGATCTGCTGCAACTCGCATGAGGCCCGATCAAGCAAGTTTTGGCCTTTTCGGTCCGAGTTCGGCCGAATCAGGGCTCATCTTACCATCGGCGCCCCGTCTCCTTGACGACATCGTTCTGCGTTATCCTACTCGAATATTTTGAAGCCGCCAAAAACATTCGAGTAGGGACAAGAGCATTGCGCATCAGCCCGATCAAGGTAAGATTGACCCGATTACTTGCCGATCGAGCGACCTGGCCCAATATTGGCCTGATCGGGCCTGATCGAGTTGACAATCGGGCAGTGTGACCTTAAGCATTAGGTACTACTGGCTGAACCCTGTCATTTACAGAACAATTTCAGAGGATAGTAAAACAATCTTAGCATGATTTGCCTACTCCAAACATTAACAAACAGTAAATTACACCGACATGTATTTAACGTAATTCATGATGTTTGATCTAAGCTAAGTTCACACTGCCGATCTGTCCTACTCGATGAGGCCCGATCAAGCCAAATTTTGCGCCTTTCGGTCCAGTTCGGCCGTAATCGGGCTCATTACCATTGATCGGCGCCGTCTCTGCCTTGATCGACATCGTTCTGGTTACTTCTACCCGAAATTTTTAACCGCCAAAAACATGTCGAGTACGGAGCCAGATGGCGTTGTCGATCACTCCGATCAACGGTAGATTGACCACCGATTACCGTTGCGAGCGTCAGACCGGACCAGGCCCAATATTTGGACTGATCGAGCTCTGATCGGTTGACAGATCCGCAGTTGTGAACCTACATAAAGACATTCTGAAAAGGTGAATGTTACTGCTGTTTATCTTTATCTATGCAAGATATAATATCATCAGCCTTAATTCAGTAAATCGGGTAACATCGAGTGATATCGGGTAACATCGGTGAGATCGGTTAAGATCGGAATAGCTTATATTCCTACACGCGTTACACCATCCAACCAAGAATGTCTCTCTCCGCTTCCTCGTTACAGTTCATAACTGTCATATAACAGCAACATCACCATCAAGACATTGCGTAACATTAGGTAACATCGGGAACAATCAAGTACTCTCTTATGCTAGTTCACAGTGTTCACACTGTCGATCTGTCAACTCCGATCAGGCCCGATCGAAACGAATTTTGGGCCCTTTCGCGTCCAATTCGGCCGTAATACGGGTCAATCTACCATGATGGCGTCGTCTATCACTGGATAGACATCGTAACTGGTTACCTACTCGAGTTATTTTAAGCCGGCCCAAAAGACATTCGAAAAGGGAGCCAGAGCGTTGTCGATCATCACGTCAAGTAGACTTGACCCCGATACCTTCCAGAGCTTGACGAGTAAGGCCCAAAATATGCCTTGATCGGCCCTGATGAGTTGAAAGATAGCAGTGTTTATGCTAAGGTTCACTACCCTGGCCGATCTGCCACTCGAATAAGCCCCGTCAAGCCAAATTTTGGCTTTTTCGGTCTCAGTTCGGTCGGTAATCGGGGGCTCAATTACCATGATCGCGCCACGTACTGCCTTGATCGACACACGTTCTGGTTACCTACCCGAATATTTTTAACCGCCAAAAACATTCGAGTACGGAGCCAGAGCGTTGTTCGATCCTCCGATCACGTAGATGAACCTGCCGAGCGAGACAGACCAGTCCCAATATTGGACTGATCGATGCCTGATCGAGTTGACATATCGGCAGTGTGGAACCTAGCCATAACACTAAGCATAATTGCTGCGTTCACACTACCGATCTGTCAACTCGGACAGGCCCGATCAAGCAATGTGGGCCTGGATTCGGCTCGCTTCCGCAACGTGGTAATCGGGGCAATCCTACCTTATCGGAGTGATCGACAACGCCCTGGCTCCCTACACGAATATTTGGCATGTTAAAAAATTCGAGTAGTTAAACCACGTACTATTGTCCGATCAAAGGCAGACTTGCACGCCCGATCATGAGTAGATCTGAGCCGATTTACCGGCCAACTGGACCGAAAGGCAAAAAAAAAAATGCATTGATCGGCGGCCTCATCGAAGATTGCGCAGGACTCGACAGTGTGAACACTGTGGACCTAGCATAAGAGATGGTGAGAATAATTTTGGTAACATCCGGTGAGATCGGTTAGATCAAAGCTACCACGTAATCTATCGAACCAAAAAAAAACTCTTCTCTGCTTCCAGGTACGTGTGGCTGAACCGTGTCATACAGCACACAACGCGAGTTGTAGTAAAACAATCTTAGCATGATTTCAAAGGTCCAATATAGAGAACACAGTAAATACACCTACTCGATTTTAAACATATTCACGCGTTGTTGATCTAACAGATATTTAAAAAAAAAATGAGTGTACTGCGATTTGGTTGTTGAGAAATCATAATTGGTGATACATCTCAATCATACAGTTAGATATAACATCAATTAAACATATTCCAGTAATTCGGGTAACATCGCGAAAATATCGAGAAACCATCCGGTGAGATCGGTTAAGATCGGATAACATTTGATCAGAGCTACACGTGTAACACCATCCAATTCAAGAAGTCTTTCTCGGCTTCCTCATACTGTTATAACTCTGCCATACAACATAAACACATCAGAGATTAGTGAAACAATTTCGGGTAACATGCACGGTGACAATAGGGTAACATCGGGTAACTTCGGGTGACATCGAGTGAGATCGGGTTTAAGATCGGATGGGACATTTGATCAAGCTACAACGTGGAAACACCATCCCACCATCGGAAGTCTCTCTCGGCTTCCTCGTAACTGTTGGCTGTCATGAAATAACCTTGGCATACAACAACAACACATAAAAGACGGGTTAAAACAATCTGACATGATCTCTTACTCCTAAACACAACAATAAATGCACTATATTTCCACTATTCATGATGTCTGTTTTTGATCTTTATGAAAAGGGGTACGATAATTAGTAAGAAAATTACGAATATATTACGATACATCTACATCTTCTTCAGATAGATTGTGTAACATCATTAAGACATACATTGTAATCGATTAATTTCGGGTAAGATCGGATAATATCCGGGTATGGTCGGGTTAGGTCGGGTAACAATAGAGTAATTTCGAAAAAGGGTAAAATAGATATCAAGTATTTTGTAGAAGGCATCCTGGCAATCCAACCAATGACAACACCTAATATAATTACCAAAAAATGATTTGTCTTTCAATGGGCACAATTGACAAGAAAGCATAACTGATCTAATATTGGCAGATAATACAAAATGATGTGATACAGACTGCCAAATGTTTTTGCTCATGATTAGCGAAATTATTCCGGGTATTCATTTTTGGATACGCACGTTTGCGTGCTCATTTATTGGCGCCGATCGCAGCTGTCGACGGCCCAGGAGACATCGGGTGGAGGCGTGGAATCTGACTCCCCGTCCCCCGATAAAGCATAGCCCAACACATCTAGACCGATTACAATTAACTCATTTCTCTGATTAGATGCCTCCTAGGACAAAGCATACGAATGAATCACATCCTTTATGGTGCTATGAGTATTATAACCATATTGTATTAAATAATATTTTATTTTCTTATCGCGTCGGTAATGAGGACGGCCTAACTGGACAAACTTCTGATAACCTGTACAACCATTGATACTTATGGATGTTACATGGCTCACTGTTGTGAATTTCTGATAAATAGTTGTTTTTTTTTTCTGTTTTATGTGCCATGTCTTACTAATATACTATTATAACCATGGTTGTATTTCCGTGTGACATTACCTTCTCAATGAAGTGCGCCTCACATAGTTCCACCCACTTGATGTGTCGCTCAACCGAGGCGTGTGCGTGAAGGAGACGTTGGAAATCATCCATATCTATCGCTGCGGAATATTGACAAAATGCACCAAAGTACTCAGTGAGGTTATGATACTGAAACTGAGGATTGTACAATTTAACAGTGACAAAATCAAATTCAATTATTAATTGCAATTGACACGACATTGTATATTCCATTTTAAGTCCTTCCACCGTCTCGGAAGTATGAAGACAGTTGTTTTTATGCGGAGTAAATATCATATAAACACACTGTAAACAAATCTCGTCGTGCTCTTGAGTACGACGAGATTTAATTCGTCCTGCTGACGAATTTACTTCGTCCTGCTATTTTGACATGCTGTACAATTGGATCAAATTTTCTGTAGATAGCATGATAATATTATTTCGTTATACGAAATATATTGTCATGCCATCTACAGAAAATTGTCCTGCACTGTATCCACAAATATTGCTTTCTAGACCAATTGCTTTCGTCTAGCTCTTCACGCCGCTTCTCTCTGAGCATGCGCGCTCGATCTGATATCCATAATGACATGCGAATCGGCTTGAACGGAAGAACACCGAAAGATGCAACAACCTTTTGAGAAATGGCGCGAAATAGAAGCACAGACCAGCGTGGAGTGAAGAAAGAAGTGGCCCTTGGAGGAGACCTATCTCAGATCACGAGACTTCGTATCGTACGGTGAGTCGTACTTGTTCATACAAAAATTTGATTTTTTTTTTTCCGCCCGTTTAGCGCTAGCACGCGGTACGAGTGCGGAATGGTAATGATATGTATAATGTTACGTTACACTGAAACAAAATTTAGTCATGCTCTGGAGTACGACGAGATTTAATTCGTCCTGCTGTTTTCTTAGTATAAAGGCCATCGCACACTACACGATTTTCCGTCGCACGTCTGACCGATTTGGATCTGAAAAATTTCATTTTGCAACTGAGCTCTTCATATTTGGAATATAAAGGACATGATACACACATGCAGAGACACATACCAGTACATGTAATTTTCTGGCCCAGAAGCATTTAGGCATGTTTCACATTGTTTGTATGTACATTCACTTGGCAGCAGTGAAAATATTTCAATGTTGATTTCACCACAAGACATAGACAGCATCTAATTTATGCGCTACGTAATAAACTAACACAAATTTATAACACCCAAGATGATCAAGCGTAGAGATATCGCTTCGATGTTCGCCAGAAAACAAGAACCAGAGAAACAAGATGTTCGACGATCAAGGCTTGTCGTACCAGTATTCGCTGGCGTTACATTTACCAGGCAGAGCATGGGGAAGAGAAGGAGGAGCCCAGCTCATCCATGTCGAAAGCTGTTAAAAAATATTAGGGTAACCAAACATTGTCATGGCAACTGCTGAAAAACCTAACTCTTTCATATTCACGAAAATTATACATGTATTCATATGAATAAACACAGAACAATTATTCTGATTTCTTTCTGCAAAACTCTATATTATGAATTAAACTGCACGACTATTTCCGGTAATCCTTCCTGGATATGTCGTTGTCAGAAATACATCAATGTATTGTGATTCTACAACTTCTGACTAAATCAATATCCTGAAATAACATACAATTATTGGTACATATGAATGGACTCATTATTCCACCAACAGTGTTACACTGTGCATAAAGAATGGACCAAGAATTAAAATGCATTTTTTTTACTCTTGTTTTCCAGAACCAAACTTTCCAAGATTAATACAGAATCCAGAAGTTTATAAGTAAAAGATTCACTAATTCTTTCTGTATTATTGGATATCAAATTGAATGAAATAATTAATTTCTTCGTCCTACTTATGTACAAATTACAGGGTTCAATAAAGACGTCATATTTTCCTTCTAGCATACTTTACACTGTTACACGTTCTGTACCTTTGTGACTGCAAACTCTTCACAAAATTTCATATAAACTTGAATTGTTTGAGCATTTCTTTATTTGAATCAAAAGAAAAGACTACATAAATCCAGGTCCATCGTCCATTCGCGGACTGGTGGCAGGGTTTAACAAAATGCAATACATACAATACGAGTGAGAACGTATGAAGAGCTTGTTTGCAAAAGGGGTTAGATCCACTTTAGCGAATTTCGTTGAAAACCGCATTTCTTTCGAGTTTGCAGTCACAAAGGTACAAACGTGTAACAGTGTAAAGTTATGCTAGAAGGAAAATATGACGTCTATATTTAACCTGTAATTTGTACATAAGTAGGAAGATGAAATTAATTATTTTCATTCAATTTGATATCCAATAATACAGAAAGAATTAGTGAATCTTTTACTTATAAACTTCTGGATTTCTGTATTAATCTTGGAAAGTTTTGGTTCTGGAAAACAAGAGTAAAAAAAAAAATGCATTTTAATTCTTTGTCCATTCTTTATGCACAGTGTCACACGGTTGGTGGAATAATGAGTCCATTTATATGTAACAATAATTGTATTTTATTTCAGGATATTGATTTAGTCAGAAGTTGTAGAATCACAATACATTGATATATTTCTGACAACGACATATCAGGAAGGATTACCGGAACACTCGTGCACTTTAATTCATAATATAGAGTTTTGCAGAAAGAAATCAGAATAATTGTCTTGTGTTATATTTATATGAATACATATTTTCGTGGAATATGAAAAAAGCTAGGGTTTTTCAGCAGTTGCCATGACAATGTTTGGTTACATAATATTTTAACAGCTTTCGACATGATGAGCTGGGCTCCCCTCCTCTTCCCCATGCTCTGCCTGGTAAAATGTTAACGGCCAGCGGATACTGGTACGACAAGCCATGATCGTCGACATCTTGTTTCTCTTTGTTCTGTTTTCTGCGAACATCGAAGCGATATCTGCTACGCTTGATCATTTTGGGTGTTATAAATTTGTGTTAGTTTATTATGTAGCCAGTAAATTAGACGCTGTCTATGTGCTTGTGGTGAAATCAACATTAAAATATTTTCACTGCCCGCCAGTGAAATGTACATACAAGCAATGTGAAACATGCTAAATTCTCTGGGGGCCAGGTGTTAGCTAATTAGCATAATAAAGAGGCCTCAGGTGAATGATGCCAGTGTGTTAAGTTCAGTGACCTTTAGGCCAATGTTAGTTTATGAATGAATAGTTTAGATCGTTGTAGAAAAGGTATTTTCCAGAAAACCATTGTGTTTATGACTCCGTTATATTTAGAAATGGATCCATAGATCTTTCTAAACACTACACAAAAAGTCAGTTCCCCCTTATTAAAAATACTGTATCTTTTTAACGAAATGTTTTTGAGCAAATAATTTTTGAAGGAGTGATTCTGGACTCATTGCCTAACTTCTGTGTGAAAATGTGATGGATCCGTCAAGTCATGCTTGAGTGAGCATGTATTAAAGGCAAAAATGTCACTTTCAAAAGTCACAAGGGTCATTTTGAGGGGTTTCTGATGCTGAATTTGGACAAATTCTGTTTCTGGTGAATGATTAAGTGCTATTTATGTTAATCATCTATTGTTTGACTCCTTACACCTTCCCTGACACTTTTGATATTTTACGCCAAGGTGAGCTCAATTAAAAAATGTCCGTCCTTCCTGAATTTTAAATTGTAAAATCCATTAAGTTTGTTAAAAAAATGAAATCGATATTTTTCAGCAATATGTATCTTTACATGTTGTACGAACATGAGAGTTTGTCGTACCATGTCATGGTGAGTGAACACACTATAATAAAGCAAAACTGCCATTATTTACCATTATTTGGGCATAAGAGACGACCCTGTGACTTTTGAAAAGTGACATTTTTGCCTTTAATGCATGCTCACTCATGCATGACCAGACGGATCAGTCGCATTTTCGCACAGAATTTAGTCAATGAGTGTAAAACACCCCTGCTAATTTTTTCTGCTCAAATTTGCTTCGTTAAAAAGTTATGGTACTTTGAATAAGGGGGAACTTACTTTTTGTGTAGTGTTTAGATGTACAGATTTTTAGTATATATATATATATCAGGATGTTTTTGGACATGAGTTTAGAGTTTCTGTCATCTTAGCTCATTATAGTAACCTGCATTTTGGAGTTTATCGCGACCTTGGTTCGATACACAACTTTATTTTACATGAGAGTTTCTCGGTGTGGATAGTTACCTTCTTGTTTTATAGTGCTTTTGAGATCCTGCCTGAGTAAGCCTTACACTGTGTGCATTAATATTTGATTACTCTACATGTATATTATCTGCGGCAATTGGGATAACTTGTGAGACGTGTGAACTTGCGCTGAACATTGTTTTCATCTGGATTTCTGCTACACCTTGCTATACTCTGCAATGGACATTATACCAGTCATACCAGTTGGTTTCTATAATTTGTAATCATCTTGGACTTTCGAAAATCTGCTATTCAGCCGTACAACATTCTGATCAATATTGCGATCATAATTTGGGAATACTGGATCGGATATAATTACCTGGGCATCAACTAGAGCCACGGATTCATTCGACTACAGTATCCTTTAACATTGTGAATTAACATTTACATGTACGTAGAGTAAGTGATAAAACATTGTGAACGCTTTATTTGGTTTTCAAGGAAAATACCCCATGTGATAAATACTTGTTAAATCAAATATTGGTATCATTTTGTTTCATCTTTTCGGTTGTGAATTGATCGTAACATGGGCATCATCGTGATCTTCTCGGTTTAGCACAGCAAATGCGTTGTGAGCTACTACGAACAGTGATAGCCGGAACATTGCGATAAGTATGGGCAGCCCATTATGTACATCCCAAAGCTAGCAATTTGCAGACATTCTGTTTTGTTGACCATGTCTTAATGCCTTTAGTTTTACCGGGTAAACATGATTAAGATATCAGTTGAATTGCGTTAACATATGGAGTATTATTCATTTGTACTTTTCTTCTTGAGCACTCAATGTTTATGTTAAGTTTAAAGAGAGAAAAAGTAAATCATGATTAATACTGAAAGTGAATATTAAATACTTTGCTCGCTTGCAGATACAGGTTAAAGCAAGTTACTCTATAATTATGACAAGGGTTTGATTGATATATTTAATCCTCAGACTGCACAAGTCCTTGATTTAAATGGTTTATGATCATTACTCACACAGTGAAGATAAGACATATTGATTACTGAACTCTCATATACGTGAAGGAATATTTCATTTTGTGTCAAGTACCGTGTCATTAAATTCATGCATTTATCGTGCAGTTTTTTTGTTGTTGTGAAAATCGCTCCCTAACAGAACTGAACTTATCGCCAGACAGCGCAAAACTCAGTGCGAAGACCTGATGACAAGAGATGCTTGACAAAAAATATCGCCAATT
>JZLH01S0272237.1:2504-20541 GCA_001188425.1 Eucidaris tribuloides
TTTCATGTTTCAAATCGGGACCCATTTAAAAAAAGGTTGGGTTCGAGTTAGAATGCCGCTAAAAACAGCATCTTCAAGCATAGACCTATCTGATGGTGAAAATATCTGTCTGCGCCCAATGCCCCTTTTGACATAATAAGTGCCCTTTTTTGGCTTTGCCCCCCCCCCCAAACGAAAATACGTTCCGCCGCCCCTGGTTCTTTGTACAACCTCCCTATATAGCTACGTGTTGGGCATAGAAAATATACTTGCGTGTGATAGAGTTAGAGTAACTAACTGTAAATTCTTTTCTAAAACGATCGAATGAATAGTGTCAAATATCCGTCTTTGAATTACACAATTCCATCGTGACGTGTACTCATTTTGACGCATTCGCAGAAAGTACCCGAGTACATGTATTCATGTACATGACTATCACACTGACGTGCCGTGCATTTGACCCTCGAGAGGGGACATTTGTTTTTGTTATTTCGTCATAATTATGAGATTGACGAGACAGACAGGTCCCGTGAGTAGCCGGGATTTTTTTTTATAAAGGGTGGATATTTCAGGTAGACAACGTGTAGAACAGAACCATGTGCCCGAAAACTAGCAGTTTTTGCCGCAGATAACTCTAGAGCAAAATTGTGTATTTCTACTTTAAGACGATTGATTGTCGCTGTATTTTAATGTATGTAATTGCACATACGAACTGACGGGCTCATCCAACGAGCGATTTTGAAATTATTATTTTAAACTGGGTCTAATTGGTGTATGAATGGGTATGAATGTGGTTCAAAGTATATCATACATCCATTATCTATGAGCGTTTTGGTAATAGTATAATTCGTGTATATTTACGACCAGCGTTACAACCATAAAGCGACAGCTGCATTAGTAAACATTCAGAGTGTACACATTAAGAAAAATAGGTTCAACTTCGCACCTTTAAAGGTGCAGACCAATGTCACACTGGGAGAACCTCAAAAGATGCAGCTTTGCACCTTTCTGAAATGTGCAATGTTGCACCTAAAAGGTGCAGGATTGCACCATAATTTTTTTAAGTATTCCTCTTTTTGTGGGGGTTTTTTCTTTGTGTTTGTGAACCGTAATTTACGTTCATTCGAGTGCCATTTATATTACATTATTTACATTATATTATTGATCAACATTTACAAATATTTATAAATAATCGACCTTGCCGGGGCTTGACTTCCGTGAGGCGGACGCTCTACCCACTTTGCCAACCCACTGGCCGTGAAGGTGTTATTTTCACATAATTATATTGTGTTGAAGCCGAAGGTGCATTTTCTCATTCTTTTAAGGTGCAAACTTGGACCGATAGGCCGTTTTCGTAATATATTCAAATTCCATGCATAGCTTTTAAACAAAGGTTGTTCTTGACAACCTGAAAGCTAGTCTGAGCTTGTCCGACATAGAAAATAGTATAATGTATGCAAGTTGCATTTTCAGTATTGATATTGTATTCATAGAAACAGATGAAAGAAATAGCTCATGACCAGGCTTCGGAAGAGAAAACATCCATAAATTTGAATACATTATGAAAGCGGTCAATTGGAGGCAAAACGTGCACCTAAAAGGCGCAAACTTGCAAACATAATGGAGTGGGGCGAGCGCTCAGCCGTGAAAGGTGCAGATTTGCTCGAATACCTCGACAGAAATTGCTCTGCACCTATTTTCGCAAAGTTGCACTTTGAACACACCTTTATTTTTTAGTGTGTAGAGGTCGGCAAAATGTCATACTGACATGTTGTGCAAAGTCACGAAATCTCGTGTCAACATACCTGGGTCCGAGTTGCCTGGTTTTCCAATTCTCAAAACGCTACATTACACGGAAAATTCAGTGAAAACGCATTGGATGCATTTTATGGGCAGCATAGCCTAGATGTGGTTAGAAATTACGGTGTAATCAATTTAGAACACCTTCGAAACCTCTGCTGCAGCCAAAAATTTGCGTGCCGCGGTTTACGCGCAGCCAAATCTTGAACGTGAAGAAGACCTACATGCGCACCACTACTTTTAGATCCTTGTAGCATATATTTTACTTTAAAAATAATTGAAAATCGGGTTTTGAAATGATTTTTCGGTATGTCTTTGAAAAATGCCCTAAAACCACCCAAACGCCAAATGGCGTGCCCTTTGAATTCTTCAATGCCAAACGATATAATATAAACGCCAAATTTGGTGTTTTGGCTTTAAAAATGCCAAACTGGCAACCCTGGATGACCTGGGTCCTACCTGGTTCTAGCAACATTTGACTCTTTGTGGACACTCAGTGAAGGTCTTGATTCCCAACACAGATAAATTGATATAACAAATATGTAATTTTTTTATTCAGAATTCCACGAGGTTGTGGAATATTTTTACGAAGTTCTAAGCTGCGGTGAGCCGACATTTGCTCCGGCGATAGTTGTTCCGGTGAAAATATCTCAGAAGACAAAGAGTTGGGGTTAGTTTGGGGTTAGAATTATAGAGTAAAGGTTGCGATCAGGGTTAGTGCACGAAATAATCGTGGGAGCAATTGTCGATGGAGCAATTGTCGACGGAGCAAATGTAACATTGGCATCCACAGTGGCTGTGAATATCACATATCGGAAGCTCTGGTATGCAAGCTTGTCATCTAGGTCCAGTGTATTACCCGGGCCACTGTTAGTCTCAATTAATGGTACAAAATAAAATGCAATAAAGTATGTGTTTCCATTTAGTCATAAACTAGATTTTGCGATCGTGACTTTTTTGTTACTAAGAGGATGAATAAAGACGAGTAAGTGGCCAAGGTAATTCCTTGTGAATATCAATAAGGCATTTATCCATCCTGGACCTAGACGAAAAGCTTGAATACCAGAGCATCCAATGTGTGATATTCACAGCGTCTATGGATATGGTGTGGCGACTAGGGTACACACTCTCACACACATAGGCCTAAGTTGACACCTGTACAGATTCTTAATTTGGTACGAGGGTTGGATATTGCGTAAAATCCGAACTATAACTTAGAAAATAAGCATGGGTGTCATAAAACGGATTATTCAAACCACTTCCAACAAACCTATTCACTATTCACCTACAACTCATATTCAATTTCAGTATTATTTGATGTATAGTTTTTGAGTCATTAAAGATCAAACTTGACAAGTGTATGTTAGGCTCAATGCTTGCCAGTCGCCCCTCGTACTTTTTCCGTGCTCGTAGATTTTGTATGTGTATCTGTAATTACCACTTAATTAGATCTATACATCAGTTGTGTACCACGCATGCCAACACACACAAGTAGTGGACACTGGGCGTAAATCCGGGGCGGGATGGGGATATTTTATCCCCCCCCACACACTTTTCGAGGCTGAAGATGACCTGTAAATCACCCCCCCCGCACTACACACACACACATACCACACACACACACACACACACACACACCGCACAACACACACACACACCACACACACACACACACACACACACACCACACACACACACAGCACCAACACACAACACACACACACACACAAGACACTTTTCAAGAAAAAAATATTAATTGTTTTATAAATTGTATTCCCGAACGAAGTTCTGGGATACTATGGATTTGGCTCTCGTCCGCCGCCGCGTCGCCTCAGAAATTCTTGTGAGGCGCTCTCTGGCAGCAGTTCTTCTCGAGCATCTTCAAATATTGGTATGAAAAGCGTGCATATATGGTAAAGTGACAGACGCCTATTAATTTTTGTGGTAGGACGGACCGGCGTTGCTTGATGCCGTCTTGTGACACAAAAAGTAAGCATTTTCAGGTCTACTAGTGGTGGACGAGTACCTGGGCGCGGCATTTCTCGACGGGATTTTTTTTTTCTTCAATAGGTGTGTAAGTGTATCGATAACTACCTAAGACACCTATAATTTTGGATTATGCTGCCCCCAATGTTCCCGCCTTTTACAGGCCAAAAGGGTCGGAACGCTGATAGGTCTAAATTGTGCAAAAATTGTTATTTCAATTACTTATTCTGTTAACTCAAAGCGACTTTAATTGAAAACTGCTGTATGGTGTTGGGTGGTCATTCTTACATGTAGGCCAGATATAGTGTTCGAACATAGAGATTATAATACCTTAAGAAGCACAAGAGGCGTACTGTGATAATAATGATGGCGTGACACGTAGAGCCGTCCGCCATCCGTAATCCAGGGCAAAAGTCAGCACTTTGCCCGATTTCGACCGAGAGACCACATAAACCATAATTGCTTAGCCGGAGTTATTGATGCGGAAAGTTTGAAGAATGTTGATAAAATACGCGCTGACGTCAAAACAACATCTATTGTGATCCTATGTGTTATATGGTTGGATATTGTTTCATTTGAGGTACAGTTGGTAAAAATTCTGATTTTCGAGTCAGAACTATGAAAAGAAATGGTTTTAAAAGTCCTTTCCTATGAATAAATAGCCTCTGTTGTCGCAGAAATTCATTTTTTATCAAAATAAATTGCACAAATGGGCGCAATTTGGCCACTTTGGGGCTAAAATCACAATTTTTAGTGATTTTGGTCAAAAAATTAGATTTTACGCGGAAATAGATTCTAGACAGCTTATAGATATCAGTTTAGGGCCTGTTGCATAGATATATTAACCCATGATACCCACATTTAGACCATGTGGCCATTTGGGTGAAAAAGTAACATTTTTATCCTTTTGGTTAAAAAAAAAATCCGATTTGTAATCGGAAAATATGCATGTAAGCTGTAGCAGAAAGCCTTACATTCGTGTACAGAACACAAAAGTATGTTCAGAATCTAAAATGCCAGTATCAACCAAGTTTAACTTCATTACGACTAGCCTATTTGGCGCATTTTGTGTCAAAATGTCACTTTTTTAATCAGTTTTGGTCAAAATTAATAAATCCAATCAAAGCATTTAATGAAAAGGTTAACAAGCCTATCCTGGTAAAGGTGTATTGCCGAAACATTTCTTTTACCGCACAAGGGATGTTTTGGTCATTTTGTTTCACTTTGTTGTTAATGTTTAAATATGAAATTTTTTACCAAAAATCATAAAATTGTGATTTTGCAGAAAATGGACCAAATCGGCCCAAAAGAGGGCAAGTGTGTGTGATGAGAATGGCATTCTGAATCAGAGCATATGTATAGATAGGAATGGGCTTTTTTAAACCTCTCTATTTAAAGGTTTTTTGACCGAAAATCGATTTTTTTTTACCACAATTGTAATTTTAGCCTCAAATGGCAAAATATTATAAAGTAACGACTGGGGCAACCGAGATTGTTGCAGTTGAACGGCGCCGCATTTTACTGTAGTCTTAGACCGGTTCTCACTAAAATATCCCGTTAACGATCATATTTATATCCCACGGTAAATATACGTCGTGTGTGGGGAAACCGGGCAAAGTGCACAGTTTTGCCCGGAATTAAGATGGCGCCCGCCCGTACAGTCGGGCAACAGCAGCATTGCGCGCAGGCGGTATACGCAGTGCGGCTCTTGTTTCTTAGTCTATCTCATGGTGTTCGGTGCAGCGCCCTCAATGTTGCTGGACTTGGGTGCCAATGTCACATGTGTACTGACCAACATGCTATATGGCTGAGAATTTCTGCCTGAATGTCATGAAGGCTTAGACGTCTCCAATTTTAATTCAAAAAACTCAAAAGCTTCTGGGCTACGGTCGCTTCGCTCCCTCGCTTGTTACTTTCTCACCAATAATTTTGAACATTTCATCCGCGGGAAATATTAACTGTGTAGGGCTTGGTTTTAAAGGGTAGTCTCCACTGCATGATAGTAGTAGATTATAATAAATCATTTTGATAAATGTGTAGTTTCTTTCGACTTTTAACTTACATTTATTCAAGACGGTTTTAAGAGTGTAGTATTATAGCTGACCAGACAGAGACCATCAATCTCAACTGCCCGAATTAAAGACACTGTCGTAAAGTGGGTGAGAGGGATGGGGGTTGAAGCTGCCCACACGTAAATTATGTATACCCAGTTGGAAACAGTCGTTGAATTTAAATAACTTGGAGGATTTATCGTTAATTCACGTAGCTGTTTCCAACTGGTAAATAAAATGCGTGTGGCAGCGCTTCAGTGGAAAACTCATGGGTGGACATATAGAAAATTACTCTAGACGCATTGAAAAGTTGTGTCAGTCTTAGATGATTGATTAAAAATGGCGATTTCGTTTGAATGAAATTATTCTTATTTATCTGCGATATACATGTACAAAGAATTCGACGCGAAACGCGTATCCTCACAGCATCGGTATTACCGGACACTTATTGTATTACCGATCGCGCGTTCTACGCGCGGGGACTACGCGTATCGAATGTGCGATCGAGTGGGGTGTATCAAGAAATGTATGAACGCATCGTATAAACAGCAAAAAACTTGAGAAAATTTACACATCTATGACAAATACATGCCTTTTTCGCCTGAATATCGCAATTTTCCTAATGCCCGTGCAAAGTAAATGGGCTGTCAACTTGTTTGAGAATGTCATTTGTGCTATTGTTTTCCCGTGTATTTTTCTTCTCGCGCGACTTTTGCGTTTGCCATAGACATAACACGGTGTCCGGTAATATAACAGGTTCGATTTTCAGCGACGGCGAAATAAAGAAATTTTGAAGGGTTAGTTCAACGCCGATTTCGTCAGATTAATCAGTCACTTTCTTCCTTTTGGTTGAAATATTAATATAAGACATTTGAATGATATTAAAAAAAATAAATATCATTAATGAATTTTCAAAAAATCAATCAAAAGTTTATTTTGTTGTGGGGAAAAAAAATTTCTGCATCAAATAAAAAGTGTCCGTAATACGATACCCGACAACAGTATACAGATTATGTGCGTCGAGCCAGATCAAGTTAGTGCGGCAATACAATCAATGATATTTTTAACGCACCAGCGGCAGCCCACACTCCCACTCACAAAATCATCTATGATTTTTTTATCCGATATTAACTAAAGATAACAATGAAGCTGCCCCACGTAATTTTTATACCCAGTTGGAAACAGCGTGAATAAAAGAACTTGGAGATTTATTCGTAAGTCAAGGACTGTTCCAACTGGTATAATTACGTGTGGCAGCTTCAGTGAAAACTCAATGGGTGGACATATAGAAAATTACTCTAGACAGCATAAAGTTGTGTACAGTTCTAGATGATGATTTAAAAAATGGCGATTCGTTTGAATGAAATTATTCTATTATCTGCGTATATACATGTACAAAGAAATTGACGGCGAAACGCGTACATATACAGATTATGTGCGCGGAGGCGGCAGATCAAAGTTGAGATGCGCAATACAACAAGGATATTTTTACGGCCCACGGCAGCCAAAACAGGGTCTCCTCCAATACTTTTCGGGAAGAGAGGGAATGATCTGTAAAAATATACTCCCACTTTCAAGAAGTATTTCTGTGTTACTTCAATTATAAAACTTTTTAAATGATCAAGATGATTGTTATCTATGAATATCCTGATGTTTCCGGTTAATATCTTTCATTCTGTTTCATGTACGTGTTTTCCATTGGTCCAAATGGGCATTATAATCGCATTTCCGCTATCAGTGCACAGCGATAAAGCAAAATATAGGGCCGTAATGAACATGTATTACAATAAAATTGTAAAACAAAACAGATATCTTTCACGTGAGGACAATTAAGGAGCCCAACGCCAACGTTTTCTTTTCAATTAAACAATTGTCAATTTTTCCACCTCTGATAAGCCCCCCTTGTGCAATTGCCTGTTTCCACACTTTGGAGCACCTGTGCTAATTTACCGCTGCTCGCTACCGCTTTTGTTAAGTGATACGGTTCTAAAATGCCCCCGCTTTCCTCGCACAATTTGTGCCCACGAATTTAAAAAGAGTTCGAGCACTTACGTAAGTTTTCGTCAGCTCGCTCTACTACGTTCGCGTCGCATTAATATTTAATATATAGTGTTTTGAAGGGTCTTCAGTGTGTAGAATTTGTGACATTCGTCGCTGAATTTCACGAATGCACAAACCTCCACAATTGTGTCGCAAAGTCAAATTGAGTTATTTCCGTTTTGTCATTGCTCTGGCCAAGGTCTTTCAATTTCACAAAATTGTTCGAACCCAATTCTCTAATTAAAAATCTAATAAAGTGCCAAACAGACACGAAGCTTGAAAATCTACAGTAAAAAAATCCAGGGGGGGGGGCGAACCGGCAGCCAGCGCGCGCGCGGCCGAACGCGCCATTCATTCTGTGACATAAAAACTCAACGGCGCGCGCGCCGTAACGCGCCATTCATTTCTGTACATAAAACCAACGGCGCGCGCGCCCGTTGGCCGGTTGCGTGAATTATTTTTCTCTATGCGCGCAAGGACACAACAGCGCGACACGAGCGCTTGTGCCCGGTTGTGCGCGCAAAAATCGTCAGCTGTTTTCTACACGAAGTGCCACTTCGTGATTCTTCTTACGCTGAAGCAACATTTTCTACAAACGACACCTGCGTTTGAAGCGTTACTGTGTTAAAATTTGAACTTAGTTAAGGACAATTCGACATGTAAGCAAAGAGTAGAGCTTGGTTTGCTTGAATCATACAGTTTAACTTCATAACAAATCGTAAGAGGCAGTTGAAAGACTGATAAAACTTTAATCGGCGTTTTACGGTCGAAAAGTGATTTCGCGCATCTCCGGTCGCGGTGCCAACTCGTGAAGTTCAGCGACGAATTCAAAACATTTCCCACTTTTATAAGATGTTATAGACGCCATGCATGTCTTAGCAAGGTCGTAAAAATTTTTCGCTCGCTTCGCTCGCTCGAACAGCTGTGATATACCCTCCCTACTCAAAAAGTATTGCAACAATACACTATAAACGCGTAGTATTTAAGTTGAAGGTGGTCTTTCTATAGTGATGTCCTAATGAAGTTTATAATGAAAATTAACAAATTATTTGAGACGAAATCAAATGAACAATTGTTTTCATTTGCTTCTCCATGGCGGAGGATTATCAAATGCAGGCCCACCCATGCAGAGGGGCTTGAACAAAAAATTTGACACATTTTTTCGCCTCCCTATAGGGGTGGGGTGTAATTCACACTAGTAGGCGTAATTCGGTTTTTATATTTCCGTAAAAATGGTTTTGAATGCTTTGAAAGACTTCCAACAACAAAAGTGCATGTGTTCATTTGACACGGTCATCAGAAAAAAGACTACCAAACGCCGCAAAAGACGAAAGCGCCTATCTTCATAAGAACTAGTGATAAGAAGATACGCCCATATTCAGAAAAAGACCTCCTAATTGTAATTTCATTCTTTCTCAAACTTCTAAAGCGTTATTATTGCAAACATCCTAAAATTTGCTGGCGATGGCAACTTTTTAGTACATTCGAATATAACATGTGGAAGAAGGCCAATGCATAATTCGTCGTGACGGCCACGAACTGACGGGATTTGGCGCCGGCGTCAACAAAACTCCGTTTCGAGAAAAACGCGATTAAAGTTTAAAGTTGAACCATCACTTCGAGTGTTTTCTGAATTAAAAATAAATAATTTGGTATTGAACGAAAGAGAAGAAGTTAAACTTTTCAAACTACACACCAATTTTAAAAAGGTAAAAGTGAAATATGAAGACTGTGAGGATGGAACAAATGTAGTCAGTTCGTGGCGTAATAAGACGCGTAATTCGAATATTTTTGACGCACGAAGTGACACATTGGGACGCGCGCATAGAGTCCTAGTATTTTCGAGTAAAAAAAATGTTTCTGAGTTGTAAATTTCAAACTACTATTTGATCGTTTTCGTGCATTATATCATAATTCATGAATGGAAAATCAAAAACGGTAAAATTTTTTTTCCTAACAATATGACTATTTCAATGAAGGGGACTTAATATTTAAACTATAAATTGTCAACCGAATGTGTCAGTTCGTGGCGTAAATTATACCGTAATTCAATATTTTTGAACGCCACGAAGTGACACATTTGGACGGCGCGCGATAGAGTTTCCTATGTTATTTTGCGAGTAAAAAATTAGTTCTGAGTTGTATTTTCAAACTACAATTTGATCGTTTTCGTGCATTATATCATAATTTCATGAATGGAAAATCATAAAACGGTAAAATTCTTTTCTCTACAAGATGACTGTTTCAAATGAAGGGACTTAATATTAAACTATAAATTGCAGAACCATGATTTTGGTGAAAATCACTAAATGTGACAATAGATTTAATGCAAGTGGGGTGCTCATACTAAAAGAATATGAAGGTAAAAAGTTTTACTTCATAGTTTTATTTTAGTATAGAACGCGCCCCCTTGCATTAAATCATGCCAACAATAATATATAATATTAAAGTTGAAAAAAAAATAAAAAATATTCTGCGCAAAAATATGATTAAAAAACCCGCAAAATCATTTAGTGGGAAGTTCTGAATAGGCTCTCATTGCATCGTCATGAAATTTTGTAAGTTAACAGCGCAATTCAAAATGTTTCTACATTGACTGTTTGAAATGTGTTTACATTTTAAAACATAATAGATAAGACTAAACATTCGACAAGTAAATTTAAGGGAAACTACATGTCAGTTATTTGTATTGATAAAAGAAAAAAAAACGAACAAACATTTTTGTGTGTGTATTCTCAAATTGTCATTCCTTAATTCAATCTACTCTAACACCTCCAGCTGTACAACACGGATTAATCATTGGTAATATAAAGTTCATCACAACATACAGATCGCATTTACCATTGTTTTGGCTACAAACCAATTTATCATAAATCGTCTAGATGTAATGACGCAATTTTATACATCATTAAAATTGATGGAAAAAAATTGTACAGCTTTCAAATTTAGTGTTGTAGCATAGTACATTATTTCACTTAGTAAATTGCTGTGTAACCATACACCTTGACTAATGAAATAATAGACACGAATGATCCTAAATAATAATTCAGGCCCAGTAATAAAAAATTGGATTTCGTCGAATTTTTGGGGTGTTTAGTCTTACACTTCAAGACAAGTATGTACATCCTGCAAAAACAACAGTCAAGTAATGGGGTATTATTAAAATTAGTTTACTGTTACATGGCATTAAATATCAGAGTATATATATCTATATTGGAACATAGCGATACTTCAACATATATAGTCAACACTGAAATATTTACAAGGGGGCATTGCCAATTCCTGAAGAGTTAGTCATTGTGCAAATATGAACCATGCATGGGCATATGAAATTTACTTATAAGTTCTTTTTCGTCATTAAGGATGGGTACATCCAAAGTTGTAATTTACTCTTTAAATGAATTAACTTTTTGATGACAGAAGTCGTGACGCCAATGTATACAATTATATAAAGTTAAATTTAGGTTTAATTTGTCAAGAGAAAATTGACTATTTTGATATTACATAGAAGATAAAATTATGAGCATGTGATGTTATCTGTCAATGGGTAAAATCCTTTCCAATTGCGTATGTAAGTAATTCAATAAGTCATGAAGTAATTCCTAATGTGGTGAAAGCGATGATCTGTTGTGAAAATCAAACTATTTAATGCACTGTCCATAATCATTGGCGCACAGCTATTTGATAATCAGTTATCAGACGCTACTGCGGCGCATGACAGATGTTTGAAACATCACCCCCCCCCCCCCAAAAAAAAAAAAAAATGAGTGTTCGGGTCAGTGACGAATTATACAATAACTGATCTCTTATACACGTTTACCGACAGGCTCCAAGTCCCATCCATGGGCAGTACAACATAAAGCCTTATAATTTGCTCCACGTAGGCCCATGACATTTTGAGATTATTGGCAAAGTCTTGTGCTTATTTTTTAAAAGTATTTCCTGCTCAAACATACCAAAAATTGACGCATGCATAAGTTTAGGTGCAAATAAGGTAAAATAATCAATTTCCGTCAATAAACTTTCTGGCATAGCACATCTTGGTTACACGTCATAGTCTCACTATAAGACTACATCTACATCAACAGTTGGATCCAAAACGTTTGTTTGTTTAATGTTGTTTTTAACAAAAGGGCAAAGAAGTTCCAAAGCACCAAACTTGAAGATTAGTCTAACCATTTCGCTTATGCCCTAATATGACGCATACACCTCAGGCCTGTAATAAATTTTTACATGAAAGAGCATTTGGCCCTGGCTGGGAAAGATACTTAATCCTTTATTAGCGCAGGTCGTAGTTAGTAAAATAAAATAACAAAAATATCTAGGCCTATAGATTAGAATAGGGTACTATACACATGACTTTAGAATTACAGATATAACAAACTATCAACTGCATTAAATCAAAAGTATGGTCAGATTCAAACGTTTTGCAAGCATTTGCAAGTTGCAGTATCTGAGTTATCGGACTGTTAGAATGAGATGAGCCGGATGATTTATCACTGACACGGTGCACGTAAAAACGCATAGATTTTAAATTCCTTTTACTGTATACATACAGGTATATACTATCTCTATTTTAAATTTTCAACGAAACAATCAAGAATCTAACATTAACCTAAAATATTAAAAAGCTTTATACTCTAAAACAGCTCAAATACAGTTGGGCAAGGCAGCGGGTCCAAGATTAATGTAAATAATATTCAGCACTAATTAAACTACTAAAAGTTTTACCGATTGAGACTCCTCGATTAGAACAGAACGATGTTTAATTTTTATTTTTACAAATCTGTTGTGCCTGACTAAAATAATCACTGTGTTAATAAATTACTCGTAGTACTTGGCCGCCATTGGGATTCTGCATTGATTTTGCCTTGGAATTTGACGTAGCGCGCACCCAGCGCACGGCGCGTGTAGCAAATGCGCTCGTCTTAACACAGGGCGTCTATGTTAAATCGTGCAGCTTCGTGGCGTAGCCATCAACGCAGGAACGATAGATTCCACGAATGACACATTTGATTGTGTCACTTCGTGAAGTCTGGATCTGCTTTCGTCCATGTGCCACTCTAAGAAATTCATATTTTCATAATTAAGCAATTAGACATGAAATTAGTCTAAGATAGAAAATGACATGTACATACGTGAAAAGTGAAAAAAAAAATAAAATTGAAAATTTTTTAGCGATTTGGTCCCATTGTGTCACTTCGTGCGTCAACGACGATTATATACTACCTTATTCTCCTCAATTCACTATGCTTAGACGATAGGAGGCGCTTCGCCTTTGCGCGTGGTTGTCTTCTTTCTGAGACCGTGTTCAGGGGAACACAATGGCATTTTTTGTTTGTTGGAAGTCCATCCAGTCAATCCAAGCCCATCAAACCATTTTACCGGATAGGAAGTGACAAATTGTCAAATTTATGTTCCAGCCCCTCTTGTCATGGATCGCCTGCATTTGATATCTCTCCGCTATGGAGAAGCAATAGAAAAACAATTGTTCATCGATTTCTTTTCAAAGAATTCTGGTATTTTCCAATTATAAACTTTCTTAGGACGTCAAATTATAGAAAGACCCTTCAACTTAAAAATGGCACGCATTATAAGTATGTTGCAATACTTTTTGAGTAGGGAGGGACCATGAAAAACCCACTGCAAAATTAATGGGCTATGAGTTATTGTTTTATATCACAGCAAAAGATCGAGAAACACATCACCGTGAAAGGTCTATTGGAACACAATATTATGCCAATTTTAGGAAGAGAATGGTATTTTGCACGTTGTAGGTGTCCTTTTCAAGAATACCCCTTGAATTTGGGGTCCCGAAAATTTGGAAATTGCATCGATCCACCCCCCCCCCCCCCTCCTCGGGACCGGATTACGCCCATGGTGGTGAACTGTACTAAAAAGAATGAGATACATCTTGAAAATCACCATATTGCTCCTCCTTCTTCAGGAAAAAATACATGTAACGATGGCAACTAACCAGTCCTCTAAGGCGCAGTACTGCAAAGCGGCCCCTACGGCAGGTTTCTACCCAGTTATGTCCAGGCCCGGTCCGTGGCCGGGATTAGGCCGCGGCTATAATGCAAGGTTGGGGCCGTGTAACGGGCTGGATCCAGATTACCTGTGGAATCATAGCATTCGCGGAGGCATTCTGAGATTTTTGTCGTGTCAACTTCTCGTTTTTAGGGGGCGGAATCTGGTCCGTGCTTTTTGGTGAGTGTGGAAAGATGAGAAAGACAGGGGCGTCGATTCACATTTCTCTCAGATAGGGGGGCAAAAGTAAAAAAAAGAGTAAACAGATTTCGACGCGTCCGCGCGCTCATAATGCCAGTATAGATTTGGCACACCAAAGCGCCGAAAATAAAAAAGAAAGATCAGCGTCTGCTCTTTCTGATGAATTATAACTCGGATAACCTAAACCGTATTACTCCTGGGTACTATAATGTAAAATATAGTCCGAAAAATCGCCCGGGGTACCCCGTAAAATTTGGAGTCCGGCCTTCGAGATTCATTAAGAAATATTTTCAAAAAGAAAGAGGTCATTCAGAATCCTGTAATTGTGTGATGTGACCGTTGGGGTATAAAGCTGTTCAATTAAAAAAGAAATCCCAAAGCTAAGCTTAGG
Source organism: Eucidaris tribuloides (assembly GCA_001188425.1). NCBI lineage: Eukaryota > Metazoa > Echinodermata > Echinoidea > Cidaroida > Cidaridae > Eucidaris > Eucidaris tribuloides. The sequence continues at coordinate 16,983 of JZLH01S0272237.1, forward strand.
TTTTAACATACTTGCACTTAAGCAATGTAACTATAATATAATTGAATAATTGCGTATTTCAAATTTCTTTCCAGTCTTCATACCCGCGGTATCACTGATGGTCTCGAAAAACAAAAAACAGAATGCGTGTAAGTCCATTTATCTTATGTCTCTTACTTTCATTTGAATAATTTTCATTTTTGAATAATTACGTTATAGCAGGTGATGGACAAACTAATCATTTCCGCAGGCAGGGTGGGTAAAGGCCCTATAGCTATACCCATGTAATCTTTCAGAAGCGAAACACATGCGGAAGATAAGCTCAGATACATCATATCGCCGAGGAAATGATAGTAGCATGCTACGTCTCGTCACCTGAAACCAAAAGGTGGATAATTTGCTTGATATCCTATACTGAACAATTGTAGCTATAAATCCATTTTGATATTAAGTTTTAATGGTTGTGCTGAATTCCTTTTTAGCTGTCACGCTGAGGCCAAAGGCTCAAGGAGCTATTGCAATCGCTTGAGTAAACTTTGCCATTTCATCTCTCTTCAAATGCATGATTGGATTTGGCCCAACTTGTGGAATATTATATGTTTATGATTGTTAATTTATAATCCTAAAGGGGGTAATTCAAAGGGTTCAATGGTACACGCTGCCCCGGGGCCCAGGGGCAGGGCCTAAAGGCAAAAATAGGTAGTTTTCAAATCATTCTTCTCTAGGATCAAAAAATAGTTAGGCTAAGCATTGTGTTTGTAGATAACTCTATATGTGCTGAATTTAATGTATCATAAGAATGCCCAGGGGTGGCCCGGTGGCCCCTATGGGGGGAGGGGGGGGAATGTTTTGGGTTAGGGCCCTATGGGGATAATTCACAATTCACATCATGATTTAGACCAAACTTGGTGGGAATGATCTTAAGGTGAGGGGTAGAGGACGTTCCTGGGATGGTAATCCTGCCCTCCATGGGGCCAGGGAAGGGCCCATAAGGCCAAAACTAAGGTAACTTTCTAACCACAAGCCCCATCTTGTTACCAAACTTGTGGTGAGTAGCATGCATAACAGGGACCGTCATGATTAGTGGGCAAAATGTCCATATGTAGGTCAAAGGTCAAAATGAATCAAATGATGAAATATACCATGCAAGTTTGATAGTATCGCCCATTGTGACTAGGATGGTAGATGCCTACATTATAGTGACCGCAATATTAAATAGGTCAAGACCGCAATAAGTAGTCAAGAATAAGGGGTGCACTATTTTTTATAAAAAAACGGATGTTAGAATTAAATCTAACTGGCAAACTCAGCTAATGGCAAGGGGATGAAAAAGTTTTCATCTGTTTATTTGGCTCCGTTGGTGCCCTAGATATCTGCATGCCTCCAAGAGCAAAAAACTATAATGTGTAACTGATGTTTTTTCTGTGGGTACCTGAGAGTTTGCGCAGACCTCAGGTTGAGCGTCCGTTGGCCCCCCCCCCCCCGGGGCTCTTGTTGCATTAAGTTCCATGACTTTTTTAAGTGTCAAAATAATTAGGGGAGCAAAGCGCTATGTTTTGTTCACCCCCCCCCCCCGCATATACAAGGCCACGACCCCCCCCCCTGCATATTTCCGCGAATAGGATATTTGGACCCGAAATCACAAAATAATTTTAAGCGCCACGCCACAGTGTAATACGATTTAAAACATGTAAAACGTTGTCTTCACTTAGGAATACCCGCGTATCCTGACTCCTACATACAAGAATATATGTTTTTGTAAATGGCGATAAAATATAATTTCCTAATTATATTGTATTTTAGATATCAACCAGAAATTCATACGCCAAGATGTTGCAATGTTTTTTTTTTTTAGGAAACTTGCTGAAAATAGAGGGTCGGGGCCTACGACATTTGCGGCCATAAGAAATATCCCTATGATATCTGTTTTCTCGTCAATACAAAAAAAATCACAATAAATTAGCCAAATAAACAGTTGTCAATACGTTTGATGTAATGTTCTACACTTTGTGGAAACATTGATTGATAAACGAAATATCTGATCAACCAAAACGTCCAAGCCAAACTCCTATTATCAAACATTCACCTTGCGCTTCACAGAAAGAACCGATTATATCAGATTGATATTGTGTAAAAGGGTGGTTGTTGGAGCGATGTTTAACTGTTTAATTGTTTTAAACCTGTTGGGGGTTTAATTAAGCGAGTAAACACCTTTAAACACATTCTTCATATCACTTCTTAACACATTCAGGCTAAGCGTTTACCGGAAATCACAAAACAACAGTGTCGGCAATGTTAAACAAGAAAGAGTCAAATCTAAACCACACATTTTCTAAACACCTATTTGCTATCAATTTCCTAAACACTAACGTATTAAATGCTAAACCGTGTTTAACAAATGGGACTTTGACAAGAATCATTCTCAAAGATGGTCTAATACGTGTTATCAAATCACGCCACATGGACGTTTATTAATATTCCCTTTGTTTTTACAGGTCATTTTACGAGGCATTCATTTGAAAAAAAAGTACTACTCTGAATATTCTTAACATGTATTTAAAGTACTTAAAGAATAAATTGAAAAGAATGTGTAGAACAACCTTTAATCAAGAAATGAACTACTTTTCGGGTAATTGCCACATCCAACACGTCAGTAAAAGCGACCCAGTGTATACCCCTAGCTTTGACATCCTTTCACTATACACGATTTGCCTTAAAAGTCAAGAATGCAACCGCACGGGAAATCCCTACGCATGTTATTTTAAGCCAACCGTATATATACCTACTGGGGAAATAGCCTTCCTAGGAGAAGTAGTGGTTTTTTTTTAATATATTATTATTGAATTTTTTCCTGATAATTTACAAAATTTCTAAAGTGACTGGCTTAACATTTTACCTCAATTAAACAATGTGGCTACATAACCTCTAATGGCTCCAAGTGTCTTTGATAAGGTCTAAAATGAAGTCCTGAAAAAAATTGCATTTCAAATGAATTATTCGTGCCAAGAAAAGTGAAAATCGTAATTTGGACCGGATTCACGCCTGCCCATTTCCTCCATATGACTTACCAGTGTGGATCTAGGCATTTTTTTCACTGCGCCCTGATTACATAATTATTTTACTCATTCATATCTCACAGGCAGGCATAAATTAGTCAAACTTTTGTATCTAGGGTTAACATTGTCCATTCAAACACTATCATGAGTCAGATAGCAAAGTTTGACAATCTTTAAATTTGAAGGCTCCACAATGTAGCCTTATTACTTTGAATCTCATAGGATTTCAAAGTATTTCCGTACATATTGTCTGTATATTGGGTAATCCATTTCCTTGTTGGTCGCTTCTAAGGCGCAAAAACCGGAATACTTTCGTAAGACCGAAACCTCAAACTTTCTTATAAACATACATTTCTTGCATTTGTTACGCATTTATTCTGTAGGAGAAAACTCGTTTCGTCGGTTGAAAATGGATTTTGTAATGGGGAAAAACTGTCTTCGTATGTGGAATTGGGGTGTAGAGGCGTAGGGGGAAAGTTAGTACCCGAGGCGAAAATACGCGTGCGCGGCCAGCGTAGGGGAGA
>JZLH01S0272237.1:21708-36080 GCA_001188425.1 Eucidaris tribuloides
CGTAGAGACGCACATAAACCATAATTGCTTTTAGCCGGAGTTATTGATGCGGAAAGTTGAAGAATGTTGGATAAAACTACGCGCTGATGTCAAAACAACATCTATTTGATCCTAGTTGTTATATTTTGGATATTTTGTCATTTTGAGGTTAAGTTGGTAAAAATTCTGATTTTTCAGTCAGAACATGAAAAGAAAGGTTTTAACAAGCCTTTCCTATGAATAAATATGCTCTGTTTCCAGAAAATTCATTTTTATCAAATAAATTGCACAAATGGGGCATTTGGCCACTTTTGGGGCTAAAAATCACATTTTTATGATTTTGGTCAAAAATTAGATTTTAACCCGGAAATAGATTCTGACAGGCTTATAATATTCAGTTTAGGCCTGTGCATAGATATATTAACCCATGATACCCCAATTTAGACCATGTGGCCATTTTGGGTGAAAAATAACGATTTTTATCCTTTTTGGTAAAAAAAAAATCGATTTTTAATCGGAAAATTATGCATGTAACTGTAGAGAAGCTTACATTGTGTACAAACACAAAGTATGTTCAGAATCTAAAAATGCCAGTATCAACCCAATTTACTTCATTACGACTAGCCTATTTGGCCATTTTGGGTCAAAATGTCACTTTTTAATCAGTTTTGGTCAAAATTAATAAATCAAATCAAAGCATTTAATGAAAAGGTTTTAACAAGCCTATCCTGTGTAAAGGTGTATGCCGAAACATTTCTTTTACCCAACAAGGGATGTTTTGGTCATTTTGTTTCATTTTGTTGTTTCTGTTATAAATTATGAAATTTTTACCAAAAATCATAAAATTGTGATTTTTGCAGAAAAGTGGACCAATGCGCCCAAAGAGGGCAAGTTGTGTTGATGAGAATGCATTTTCTGGAATCAGAGCATATGTATAGATAGTATGGGCTTTTTAAAACCTCTCTATTAAAGTTTTTTGACCGAAAATCTGATTTTTTTTTTACCACAAATTGTAATTTTAGCCTCAAAATGGCAAAAATAGTTATAAAGTAACGACTGGGGTCAACGAGATTGTTGCATTGGAATCGGCGCGCATTTTACTTAGTCTTTAGACCGTTCTCCACTAAAATATCCCGTTAAGATCAATTATATCCCACGGTAAATATACTGTCCGTGTGTGGGGAATCCGGGCAAAGTGCACATTTTGCCCGGATTAAGATGGCGCCCGGCCCGTACAGTTCGGCACAGCAGCATTGCGCGCGCGGTATACGCAGTGCGCGCTCTTGTTTTCTTAGTATCTATCTCTATGGTGTTCGGTGACAGCGCCCTCAATGTTCTGACTTGGGTGCCATGTCACATTACTTGACAAAATTGCTATATGGTGAGAATTTCTCCTGAAATGTCATGAAAGGCTTAAGATCGTCCAATTTTAATTCTAAAAAAACTCAAAAGCTTCTGGCTCGGTCGCTTCGCTCCCTCGCTTGTACTTTCTCCCAATAATTTGAACATTTCATCCCGGAAAATTACTGTGTATGGGCTTGTTTTAAAGGTAGTCTCCACTGCATGATAGTAGTAGTTATAATAAATCATTTTGAAAATGTGTAGTTCTTTCGACTTTTAACTTACATTTATTCAAAACGTTGGTTTTAGAGTGTAGTATTATACTGACAGACAGAGACCATCAATCTCAACTGCCCGAATTAAAGAACACTGTCGTAAAGTGGGTGGAGAGGGATTGGGGGTTGAAGCTGCCACACGTAATTTTATACCCAGTTGGAAACAGTCGTTGAATTTAAATAACTTGGAGGATTTATTCGTAATTCAACGGAGCTGTTTCCAACTGGGTATAAAATTACGTGTGGCAGCTTCAGTGAAAACTCATGGGTGGACATATAGAAAATTACTCTAGACAGCATTAAAAAGTTGTGTCAGTTCTTAGATGATGATTTAAAAAATGGCGATTTCGTTTGAATGAAATTATTCTATTTATCTGCGTATATACATGTACAAAGAAATTGACGCGAAACGCGTACATATACAGATTATGTGCGCGGAGCGCAGATCAAGTTGAGTGCGCAATACAATCAATGATATTTTTACGCACCAGCGGCAGCCACACTCCCACCCAAAATCATCTATGATTTTTTTTATCCGATTTAACTAAAAGATAATCATGAAGCTGCCACACGTAATTTTATACCCAGTTGGAAACAGTCGTTGAATAAAATAACTTGGAGGATTTATTCGTAATTCAACGGAGCTGTTTCCAACTGGGTATAAAATTACGTGTGGCAGCTTCAGTGAAAACTCATGGGTGGACATATAGAAAATTACTCTAGACAGCATTAAAAAGTTGTGTCAGTTCTTAGATGATGATTTAAAAAATGGCGATTTCGTTTGAATGAAATTATTCTATTTATCTGCGTATATACATGTACAAAGAAATTGACGCGAAACGCGTACATATACAGATTATGTGCGCGGAGCGCAGATCAAGTTGAGTGCGCAATACAATCAATGATATTTTTACGCACCAGCGGCAGCCACAGGGGTCTCTCCCAATACTTTTCGGGAAGGAGGGGAATGATCTGTACAAATATACTCCCACTTTTCAAGAAGTATTTCTGTGTTTATTCAATTATTAAACTTTTTAAATGATCAAGATATTGTTATCTGAATATCCTGATGTTTCCGGTTAATATCTTTCATTCATGTTCATTACGTGTTTTCCATTGGTCCAAATGGGCATTATATCCATTTCCCTATTCAGTGCACAGATAAAGCAAAATATAGGCGTAATGAAACATGTTATTATCAATAAAATGTAGAAAACAAACTCAGATATCTTCACGTGAGGACAATTAAGGAGCCCAATCGTTTTCTTTTCAATTAAAACAATTGTCAATTTTTCCACCTCTGATAAGCCCCCCTTGTGACAATTGCCTGTTTCCACACTTTGGAGGCACCTGTGCTAATTTACCTGCCGCTACCGCCTTTTGTTAAGTGATACTGGTTCTTAAAATGCCCCCCTTTCCTCCACAATTTGTGCCCCGAATTTAAAAAGAGTTCGAGCAACTTACTTTAAGTTTTCTCAGGCTCGCTCACTAAGTTCGCTCGCATTAATATTTAATATATTATGTTTGAAGGTCTTTTCAGTGTGTGAATTTGTGACATTTCGTCGCTGAATTCACGAAGTGGCACAAACCTCCAAAATTGTGTCCAAAGTCAAATTTGAGTTATTTCCAGTTTTGTCATTCTCTGGCCATGGTCTTTCATTTCACAAAATTTTAGAACCCAATTCTCTCTAATTAAAAAGATAATTAAAGTGCCAAACAGACACGAGCTTGAAAATCTACAGTAAAAAAATCCACGAACCGGCACCAGCGCGCGCGCGCCGTAACGCGCCATTCATTTCTGTACATAAAACTCAACGGCGCGCGCGCCGTAACGCGCCATTCATTTCTGTACATAAAACTCAACGGCGCGCGCGCCCTTGTGCCGGTTCGTGAATTATTTTTCTCTTGCGCGCACGACACAACAGCGCGACACGAGCGCTTGTGCCGGTTCGTGCGCGCAAAATCGTACTTGTTTTCTACACGAAGTGCCACTTCGTGGATTCTTCTTACGCTGAAGCAACATTTTCTACAAAACGACACCTGCGTTTGAAGCTTTACTGTGTTAAAATTTGAACTTAGTTTAAGGACAATTCGACATGTAAGGCAAGAGTAGAGTCTTGGCTTTCTGCTTGAATCATACAGTTTAACTTCATAACAAATCGTAATGAGCAGTTGAAAGACTGATAAAATCTTTAATCGCGTTTTACTCGAAAAGTGATTTCGCGCATCTTCGGTCGCGCGTGCCACTTCGTGAATTCAGCGACGATTTCAGAAACATTTTCCCCTTTTATAAGATGTTATTAGACGCCATGCATTCTTACAGGTCGTAAAAATTTTCTCGCTCGCTTCGCTCGCTCGAACATTGATATACCCTCCCTACTCAAAAGTATTGCAACATACACTATAACGCGTGTATTTTAAGTTGAAGGGGTCTTTCTATAGTGATGTCCTAATGAAGTTTATAATTGGAAATTAACAAATTATTTGAGAAGAAATCAATGAACAATTGTTTTTCTTTCCTTCTCCATGGCGGAGGGATTATCAAATGCAGGCCCACCCACGGCAGAGGGGCTGGAACAAAAAATTTGACATTTTTTCGCCTCCCTATAGGGGTGGGGTGTTAATTCACACTAGTAGCGTAATTCGGTTTTATATTTCCCGTAAAATGGTTTGAATGGCTTGGAAAGACTTCCAACAAACAAAAAGTGTCATGTGTTCATTTGACACGGTCTCAGAAAAAAGACACCACGCCGCAAAGACGAAAGCGCCTATCTTCATAAGATAGTGATAAGAAGAATACGCCCCATATTTCAGAAAAAGACCTCCTCAATTGTAATTTCTTATTCTTTCTCAATTCTAAAGGCGGTTTATTATTGCAAACATCCTAAAATTTGCTGCGATGCAACTTTTTAGTACATTTGATATAACAATGTGGAGAGAAGGCCATCATAATTCGTCGTTGACGCCACGAACTGACAGATTGGCCCGTGCGTCAACAAAACCGCGTTTCGAGAAAAACGCGATTAAAGTTTTACAAGTTTTGAAACCATCACTTCGAGGTGTTTTCTGTAATTAAAAATAATAATTTGTATCTTGAACGAAAGAGAAGAAGTTAAACTTTTCAACTACACACCAATTTTAAAAAGTTAACGTGAAATATGAAGACTGTGAGGATGGGAACAAATGTGTCAGTTCGTGGCGTAAATAATACGCGTAATTCGATATTTTTTGACGCCACGAAGTGACACATTGGGACGCGCGCATAGAGTTCCTATGTATTTTGCGTAGTAAAAAAACTGTTTCTGAGTTGTAATTTTCAAACTTACTATTTTGATCGTTTTTCGTGCATTATATCATAATTTCATGAATAGGAAAATCAAAAACGGTATTCGTTTTACGACAATATGACTGGTTTCAAAATGAAAGGGACTTTAATATTTTAAAACTATAAAAGTTGCAAACCAATGTGTCAGTTCGTGGCGTAAATTATACGCGTAATTCGATGTTTTTTGACGCCACGAAGTGACACCTTGGGACGCGTGCACGACGCACCGTACGTGCGCCTTATTTATTATAACGGCGTGATCGCGCGTGCGTTTATCTCCAAGATTACTTTTAATCATTTGCGGAGCATTTACATTGAAAAATGTAAAAGGTTTCGCAATATTTGGTTTGAACATGTATCATTTTTTATCAACCCCTAATGTCTTTTCCGAAATATGATTGGAACACAAATTCCATGCAGTAAACGGGTAGTGCGGATTATTCAAGTCTTATGTGTTAACATTAGTGACAAAAGTATAATCTATTACATTACTTTTTCTACGCTAATATCAATAGTTATTTCATGTCCAACAAGCCTTGTTCTCAACTTCACATGCTTTTAGGTTTCAATCAATAAGTCTACTCTTTCTACTTGTAGTACCTTTTTTATGCCTATCCCGTAAATTCGGTCTTTTTTTAAGTGAAAAACACCAATGTTGGCATAAATTAATGCAAGTGGGGGTGCGTTCTATACTAAAAGAATATGAAGTAAAAAGTTTTACTTCATAGTCTTTTTTTTTTTTAGTATAGAACGCGCCCCCTTGCATTAATCTATGCCAACAATAATATATAATATTAAAGGTTGAAAAAAAAAGATATTCTGGGCAAATATAATTATGATTTAAAAAACCCGCAAATCATTTTAGTGGGAAGTGCTGAATAGCTCCATGTGCATCGTCAATGAAATTTGTAAGTTAACAGCGCAATTCAAAATGTTTCTACATTGACTGTTTAGAAATGTGTTTACATTTTAAAACATAATATGGATAGATTAAAATTCGAGAGTAAATTTAAGAAACTACATTGTTAGTTGATAGTTTTTGATAAAAGAAAAAAAAATCGAACAAACATTGTGTGTGTGTGTATTCTCAAATTGTCAGTCCTTAAATTCAATCTACTTCTAACACCTCCACTGTACACGGATTAATCATTGTTAATTATAAAGTTCATCACAACATTACAGATGCATATTTTACCATTATTTTGCTTACAAACAATATCATAAATCGTCTAGATTGGTTAATGACCAATTTTATACATCATCTAAAATTGATGAAAAAACTATACAGCTTTCAAATTTAATTAGCATAGGTACATTATTTCAGCTTAGTAATTGCTGTGTAACCATACACCCTTGACAATGAATAATAGAACACGATGATCCTGAAATAATAATTACAAGGCCCAGTAATAAAATTGATATTTTCTGTCGCATTTTTGGGAGTGTATTAGTCTTGACACTTCAAAGACAAGATGTACATCCTGCAAAAACAAGTCTAAGTACAGGTAATTATTTAAAATATGTTTACGTTACATCAATTTAAATATCAGAGGTATATATATCTATATCATGGCGATAAACGGATACTTCAACATATTATAATCCTAATGAGCAGCGACCTGAATATTACAAGGGGCATTTGCGCCCTAACTGTACGGCCATGAGAAGATGTATTTGATCAAACTTTGTGGGCTGAAATATTGAACCTATTATGTATTGACATTAAGGGCGACTACACAAATGAATAAACTGACTATTTACTTATAAAGTTCTTTTTCGGCATTAAGGATTGGTAGCTACCTAAGTTAGAATTTTACTTTAAAAGGATTTGATATGGAGAGCTCTAATAGTGTATTTCGCAATGGGTGACCACACAATCAGTCCGTTTAGCCGTCAAGTATAACCAATTAATAAGTAAAGGCCCTTTTAAAAATATATTATGTCATTAGTTAGGTTGGCAACTAGATAAAATTGACGACCCTATTTTGATATTTACAATAGAAGATTAAAACAAGTACATTGAACATGTGGAATGTTTATCTGATATCATGTAGGGAGATAGGCCAATCCTTGGTATGAATTCTTTCTAATATCGTTTATGCTTAAGTAATTTCAATGAAATGGAAGTATGTTCAATGAAATAGATTGAATTCCCTAAGAAGTGAAAATCGCAAGTAACTAATCATAGGTTTGAAAATCAAATCTATTTGTGAAAGTAGTCGCAAACTGATCCCAGTGTTCAAAGAGTTCACTAGGCCTGGCGGCCTAAATATGTCTGATTTGGGCTCATTACTGGTGATAACTTGAGTATGACGTTTTCGATTTTGACTGTAAACTTGGGAGAAGTATCCTAATATAAGGCACCATTTTTACATGAATCGATTTTGGAGTTGAAAGCGATCAAACAGGAGTTTCAATCAAATGCCTCACAAGTGTTTTACATGTAGCACCCAATAATATCTGACTCATGTCCGGCGCATGACAGAAAAATGTTCGATTGAAACATCACATCTTAATTAAAACTGCTTAAATTGGATTTTACTGTAACTTTGGTCAGGGTCCACATGGGGCTCCACATGCTTATTCATCTAATTGATCTTGCTAACCCATGCGTAACCTTTGAACTTTCAAATGTACCATCAATTCGGATGGCCGCAAGTGCGGTCTGCGGAGCATACCCAATCCAAAAAAAAAACAAAAACACTGATGTCCACGGCAGGTCAGTGTGCACCGGAGATTATCAACTCAGATACTCCTGATATACTCATATAGTTATCACCGTCACTTTATTCCCTACTTGATAATGCCATAGACACACTCACAAAGTCCACATTCAACATGGGCAGTAACAAAATAAAGCCTTATAATTGCTCCACGTAGGCCCATGACATTTGAGATTTTTGCAAAGTCTTTGCTTATTTTTTAAAAGTATTCCTGCTCAAATATACCAAAAATTGACGACATGCATAATTAAGGTGCAATAAAGGAAAATAATCAATTTCCGTCATAAACTTTCTGGCACAATCTGTTGAGTACACGTCATAGTCTCACTATAAGACTACATCTACATCACAGTATGGATCAAACGTTTGTTTGTTTATTGTTTTTTAACAAAAGGGCAAAGAAGTTCCAAAGCACCAAACTGAAGATTATTCTAACCATTTCGCTATGCCTAATAATGACGCTTACACCTCCAGACCTTAATAATTTTAACATGAAAAGCCATTGGCCCTGGCCTGGAAAGATACTTAATCCTTATCAGCAGGTCGTAGTTAGTAAATACAAATAACAAAAATATCTAGGCCTATAGATAGAATTAGGGTACTATACACAATGACTTTAGATAGCAGATATAATCAACTATCAACTTAAATCAAAAGTATGGTCAGATCAACCGTTTTCAAAACATTTGCAAGTTGGCATGTATCTGAGTTAGTCGGACGTAAATGAGACTGAGCCGATATGAATTTATCACTGACACGGTGCACCTAAAAATAGATTTTAAATTCCTTTTACATGTATACATACAGGTATATACTACTCTATTTTAAATTTTCAACGAAATAATCAAGATTCTAAACATTAACCTGAAAATATTTAAAAGCTTTTATACTCTAAAACAGCTCAATACATTGCAGGAAGCCGGTCAAAGATTAATGTAAAATAATATTCAGCACTAATAAACTACTAAAGTTCATTTATGAGACTCCTCGATTAGAACAGAACGATGTAATTTTTATTTTTTTACAAATCTGTTGTGCCTGACAAAATAATCACTGTGTATATAACTTACCTTCGTAGGTACTGGTCCCATTGGGATTCTGCATTGATTTTGCCTTGGAATTTGACGTAGCGCGCAGCCCAGCGCACGGCGCGTGTAGCAAATGCGCTCGTCTTAAACACAGGGCGTCTATGTAATGTGTCACTTCGTGGCGTAGCCATCACGCAGGACGATGATTCTACGAAATGACACATTTGATTGTGTCACTTCGTGAAGTCATGGATCTGCCTTTCGTCCATTGTGCCACTCTAAGAAATTCCATATTTTCATAATTAAGCACAATTTAGACATGAAATTTAGTCTAATGATAGAAAATGACATGTACATCGTGAAAATGAAAAAAAAAATCAAAATTGAATGGGAATTTTTTAGCGATTTGGTCCATTGTGTCACTTCGTGGCTGGCGTCAACGACGAATTATATTACTAGCCTTATCCTCCTCATCACTATCTTATGAAGATAGGAGGCGCTTTCGCCTTTGCGGCGTGGTGTCTTCTTTCTGAGACCGTGTCAGGGGAACACAATGGCATTTTTTGTTTGTTGGAAGTCATCCAAGTCATCCAAGCCATCCAAACCATTTTACGGATAGGAAGGTGAACAAATGTCAAATTTTATGTTCCAGCCCCTCTGCCATGGATGCGCCTGCATTTGATAATCTCTCCGCCATGGAGAAGGAAAGAAAAACAATTGTTCATCGATTTCTTTTCAAAGAATTTGGTATTTTCCAATTATAAACTTTCTTAGGACATCATTATAGAAAGACCCCTTCAACTTAAAATGCACGCATTATAATGTATGTTGCAATACTTTTGAGTAGGGAGGGTAGGCCATGAAAACCCAACTGCAAAATTTAATGCTATGGAAGTTATTGTTTTTATATCACAGCAAAAGATCGAGAAACACATCACGTGAAAGGTCTATTGTAATCACAATATTATGCCAATTTTAGGATAGAGATAGTGGTATTTTTGCACGTTGTAGGTGTCCCCTTTTCAAGAAATACCCCTTGATTTTGGGGTGTCCCGAAAATTTGGAAATTGCATCGATCAACCCCCCCCCCCCCCTCCTCGGACCGGATTTACGCCCATGGTGGTGAAATGTACTAAAAAGAATGAGATACATCTTGAAAATCACCATATTGCTCCTCCTTCTTTCAGAAAAATACATGTACGATGGCAACTAACCAGCCTCAAGGCGCAGTACTGCAAGCGGCCCCTACGGCAGGTTCCTACCCAGTTTATGTCCAGGCACCGGTCCGTGGGCCCGGGATTAGGCCCGGCTATAATGGCAAGGTGGGCCGTGTAACGGGCTGGATCCAGATTACCTGTGGAATCATAGCTATTCTCGGAGGCATTCTGGAGATTTTTGTCGTGTCAACTTTCTCGTTTTTAGGGTGCGGAATCTGGTCCGGCTTTTTGGTGAGTGTGGAAAGATGAGAAAAGACAGGGGCGTCGATCCATTTCTCAGATTAGGGGGGCAAAAGTAAAAAAAAGAGTAAACAGATTTCGACGCGCTCCGCGCGCCAAATTGCAGTATAGAATTTTGCACACCAAAGCGCCGAAAATAAAAAAGAAAGATCAGCGTCTGCTCTTTCTGATGAATTATAACTCGGATAACCTTAACACCGTATTAACCCCTGGGTACTATAATGTAAAATATAGTCGAAAATCGCCCGGGGTACCCCGTAAAATCTTGGGAGTCCCCTTCGAGATTTTTCATTAATAAATATTTTCAAAAAAAGAAAGACATTCAGAATCTGTAATTGGTGTGATGTGACCTTTGGGTATAAAGCTTTCAATTAAAAAAGAAATCCCCAAAGCTAAACTTAGGTTTTAACAACTTGCACTTAACAATGTACTATAATATAATTTGTAATAATTGCGTATTTCATTTCTTTCCAGTTCTTCATACCCGCAGGTATCCTGGGAGTGGTCTCGAAGAACAAAAAACAGAATTGCGTGGTAAGTCCATTTATCTTATTGTCTCTTTCACTTTTCATTTGAATAATTTTCATTTTTGAATAATTACCGTTAATACAGGTGATGGGACAAACTATCATTTCCGAGGCAGGCTGGGTATAGGCTATAGCTATACATGTATCTTTCAGAAGCGAAACATCGGAAAGATAGGCTAGCATATACATTCATATCGCCGAGGAAATGATAGTACATGTACGTCTCGTCACCTGAAACCAAAAGGTGATAATTTGCTTGATATCCTATATCTGAAACAATTTAGCTTAAGATCCATTTTTGATATTAAGTTTAATGGTTTGTGCTTTGAATTCCTTTTTAGCTCACCTGAGCCAAAGGCTCAAGTGAGCTATTGCAATCGCTTGCGTAAACTTTTGCACATTTTCATCTTCTTCTTCAAAATGCATGATTGGATTTGGCCCAAACTTGGTGGGAATGATCCCTAAGGGGGGTAATTCAAGGGTTCTCAAATGGTACACCTGGCCCCCCTGGGGCCCAGGGGCAGGGCCCTAAAGGGCCAAAAATAGGTAGTTTTCAAACATCTTCTTCTCTAGATCAAAAAATAGTTTAGCTAAGCCATTGTGTTTGTAGATACCTCTATATGTGCTGAATTTATGTTATTCATGACAATGCCCAGGGTGCCCGGTTTGGCCCTATGGGGGGGGGGGAATGTTGGGGTTAGGGCCCTATGGGGATAATTCACATTCACATCATTGGATTTAGACCAAACTTGGTGGGAATGGATCCTTAAGGTGAGGGGGTAGAGGGTTCCTGGGATGGTACACCTGGCCCTCCTGGGGGCCCAGGGGACAGGGCCCATAAGGGCCAAAACTAGGTAACTTTCTAACCACAAGCCCATTTGTTACCAAACTTGTGTGATACATGCATAACAGGGACCTCAATGTTATTAGTGGGTCAAATGTCACATATGTAGGTCAAAGGTCAAATGAAGTCAAATGATTGAATATACCTGCAAGTTTGATTAGTATCGGCCCATTTGTGACTAGGATGGTAGATGCCCTACATGTATAGTGACCGCAATATTAAATTGAGGTCAAGACCGCATAAGTAGGTCAAAGAATAAGGGTGCAACTTATTTTTATAAAAACGGATGTTAGAATTAAATCTAACTTGGCAAACTCAGCTATATGGCAAGGGGATGTAAAGTTTTTCATCTGGTTTATTTGGCTCCGTTGGTGCCTAGATATCTGCAGGCTCCAAGAGCAAAAACTATATGTGTAACTGATGTTTTTTTCTGTGGGTACCATAGAGAGTTTGCGAGACCTCAGGTGAGCGTCGTGCCCCCCCCCCCCGGGGGCTCTTGTTTTGCATTAAGTTCCATGACTTGTTTAAGTTGTCAAAATAATTAGGGGAGCAAAGCGATATGTTTGTTCACCCCCCCCCCCATATACAAGCATCGACCCCCCGCCCCCTGCATATTTCCCGACGAATAGGATATTTGGACCCGAAATCACAAAATAATTTTAAGCCACGGCCACAGTGTATTACGATTTAAAACATGTAAAACGTTTGTCTTCACTTAGAGAATACCCGCGTAGTCCTCCTACCATTACAAATATATGTTTTGTAAATGGCGATAAAATATAATTTTCTAATTATATTGTATTTTAGATATCAATCCCAGAAATTCATACGCTCAGAGATGTTGCAATGTTTTTTTTTTAGAAACTTGCTGAAAATAGAGAGGTCGGGGCCACGACATTTTGCCATAAGAAATATCCCTAGTGATATCTGTTTTCTCGTCAATAAAAAAAAAATCACAATAAATTACCATAAACAGTTGTCAGTACGTTTGATGTAAGTGTTCTACACTTTGTGAAACATTGATTGAAAACAAATATCTGATCAACCAAAACGTCAAGCCAAACCTCCTATTATCAAACATTCACCTTGCTTTCACAGAAGAACCGATTATATCAGATTGATATTGTGGCTACAAGGGTGGTTGTTGTGAGGGATGTTTAACTGTTTAATTGTTTAACTGTGTTAATAGCGAGTAAACACCTTTTAAACACATTCTTCATATCACTTCTTAAACACATTCAGAGGCTAAGCGTTTACCGAATCACAAAACAACAGTGTCCAATGTTTAAACAAAAAGAGTCAATCTAAACACACATTTTCTAAACACGTATTTGCTATCAATTTCTAAACACTAACGTATTTAAATGCTAAACGCGTTTTTAAATGCAATGGGGACTTTGACAAGGAATCATTCTCAAGATGGTGCTAATTACGTGATTATCAAATCACTGCCAATGGACGTTTATTAATATTCCCTTTGTTTTACAGTCATTTTACGAGCATTCCATTGAAAAAAAAGTAACTCTGATATATTCTTACATGTATTTAAAGTACTAAAGAATAAATTGAAAGAATGTTAGAACAACCTTTAATCATTGAAATGACTACTTTTCGGTAATTGCCACATCCAACCGTCAGTAAAAGCGACCCAGTGTATACCCCTAGCTTTGACATCCTTTCACTATACACGATTGCCTTAAAGTCAAGAATGCAACTCGCACGGGAAATCCCCTACCGCATGTTATTTTAGCCAACCGTATATATACCTACTGGGGAAATAGCCTTCCGTAGGAGGAAGTAGGGTTTTTTTTTAATATATTTATATTTGAATTTTATTCTGATAATTTTACAAAATTTTCTTAAAGTGACTGGCTAACATTTACCTCAATTAAAAAAATGTGAGCTACATAATCCTCTATGCTCCAAGTGTCTTTGATAAGGTCTAAAATGAAGTCCTGAAAAAAATTGCATTTCAAATTGATTATTTCGTGCCTAAGAAAAGTGAAAATCGTAATTTGACCGGATTCACCTGCCCATTTCCTCCCATAGACTTACCATGTGTGGATCTAGGCTATTTTTTTCTCGCCCTGAGTACTAATTATTTACTCATTCATATCTCACCAGTGGCAGCATAAATTTCCAAACTTTTGTATTCTAGGGTGTTAACTTGTCCATTCAAACACTACTATGTAGCTCAGATAGCAAAGTTTGACAATCTTTTAATTTGAAGCTCCACAATGTTAGCTTATTACTTTGAATCCTCATAGGATTTCAAAGTATTTCCGTACATATTCGTCTGTATATTTGGGTAAATCCATTGTCCTTGTTGGTCGCTTCTAAGGCGCAAAAACCGTATACTTTCGTAAACCGTAAACCTCAACTTTCTTAATAAACATACATTTCTTGCATTTGTTTACGTTATTCTGTAGGAGAAAACTTCGTTTCGTCGGTGAAAAGTGGATTTTTGTAGGGGAAAACTTGCTTCGTATGTGGAATGTGGGGTGTTAGAGCGTAGGGGGAAAGTAGTGACCGTAGGCGAAAATACGCGTGCCGCGGCCGCGTAGGGGGAAATGAAGATTTTGAGTGGCAGCCCTGCTCAATAACCTATCACCATCACTGTCTTACCCTCAGATTATAGCCTACATGGTGATGTCCATCATCGCAGCTACGGCCGCATGCGTTATGCTCATCACTGAATTATGGTCGGCCGTTGTGAGTGAATCGTATGACTGGGGACGGGCTAACTCGGCCCCCGGGACACTTCGGCCCCTCACTCACGCAGGGGCCGAGTTAGCCCGAAGGGTTTGAATCGATCATGAAATGGCAAAATGACAGTTTTTGTGTTGAAAACTAGCTAATGATACACATTTTAA
>JZLH01S0272247.1:481-17626 GCA_001188425.1 Eucidaris tribuloides
CAATTCAAAATGAAGAAGAGACTTTTTTTTGGGGGGGGGGTGATTTTCGAAAAATGCGCAATAACTAGCATATTTAATGAGTTTAAAATAGTATGTGTAGAAGTTTCAAATCTACCACCTAGTGCTATCATAATAAGCACAAGGAATTGAACTCGGGCAAGATATGACGAAGAAGAAGCGTTTTAAAATTGTGGACAGACGAAGGAGGACAATGGACAACGGACGTCACGCCACGGCATAAAAAACATAATACTGAAATTGCGTATTTTGTTACTCTTTATGTTTGTATAATTTATCTGTTCTGAGCATTGTAATCTGTTTTTTCTGGCATTATTTTTTTAATTTGCAATCATATTTTGTGGAAATTCATGACACGAAATGGAATTGAATTTAACGCATGAAATTGTAGAAAGCAATACGCTCGTGTAATATTTATTGCACTCATCTGTATGTGCAGTGTATATTATGCTTATATATGTATAACGTAGTATTGAATATAGAAGG
The DNA here is from genome assembly GCA_001188425.1 of Eucidaris tribuloides. NCBI lineage: Eukaryota > Metazoa > Echinodermata > Echinoidea > Cidaroida > Cidaridae > Eucidaris > Eucidaris tribuloides. Next base: position 986 of record JZLH01S0272247.1, read on the forward strand.
ACTATTGAGTGTTATACGCATTATTATTTTGTATATTGTGAAAAATTATAGTTGTAACATGATTTTACATTTGTGGAAAATGAACGATATAACATACCGTAGATCAATTCTCCAACAGTGTAAATATTCGAACATGCACCTGCGACTATGCATTCATAAAATGTGTGCATATTTAGTCCGCTTTTCTGTGTGTGTGTGTGTGTGTGTGTGTTGTGTGTGTGTGTGTGTGTGTGTGTGTGTGTGTGTGTGTGTGTGTGTGTGTGTGTGTGTGTGTGTGTGTGTGTGTGTGTGTGTGTGTGTGTGTGTGTGTGTGTGTGTGTGTGTGTGTGTGTGTGTGTTTGTGTGTATGCGGCTATCTGTTTGGACAGTGTCTGATGTTTGCCCATCCTGTAGTAGAATGCCACATTATTTTCACATGATGTACAGTAAAATGAATAAATTAGGCTTCCTAACTCCCGAGTGTCTCAGTCTCTTGTCTCTGAGAAGGGTGAGGCGGGAGGGAAAGTGTCTTACCCGTATGCCCTACCCTGTATCATGTATTCATGGCGCCGAGAAGGAGTGAAGCATATTTCCGTGGCGCCGTACCGTGTCCCTGCTGTCAGTCATAATAACACATGAATATTCATACCTACCATATATACAATATTCATGAGTTCATTTGCATCGACCACGTAGGCCTCCTTTCGCGGAAGGAAGGAGAGTTGTTTAGTGTAACGACCACTTTGTTTTCTCTGAGTTAAGTCATCGCTAGTGGTCGTGAGAACCTCATTCAGTTTTTTCCAGCAAATGACACGGAAAACAGGAGACGACAGACACCAGTCACACCCGCAGGTTCTGCCAAACCCTTTCTACGAACTGGTAAAAGACGGAACCACGCAGGGGTATCCAAACTGACCCGTCCGCTAGTCTGTCATTGGTGAAACGGATTTCTCTACGCTGCTGCATAAAGGAGAAAGTCGATGGTTGTCGATGGTTGTGAAGTTTTATCTCTTTCGAAAGCTCACGTCTACGGATCAGGAGAAACTACACTGAAGGTAAGTCACATACAAATGCCTTTGATAATTCTAATCGAATTTACTAATCTAAATCATATTTCAACTTAACAACCGTCTTGAAGTTAAACATGACACACATAGTTACATGGAAACTTTCAGATTTAAGGTAGCGCTCATTTTGTAAAACGAGTCGAAATATTATGGATTCTTCTCAAAATTAGCCTGAAGTTAGAATATTGTTACAGTAACATGTTTGAGAAATATCATACCAATTGATCATTTATAAGATTAAAAAAAATGAATTTGTAAACTCATATTACCGCTTATTAACAGAAATTTTCACCACCATCGTACCTTATTTGAATTAAACGGGTTCTCCCCGAAGTATAGGGTTGACGCTTTTAGAAAATTATTTGTAAAAGCTCTGAATTCTCTCATAAATGGTGTACTCATGGCATAAGAGTGATGGGCGAGGTATGTTTCTGTTATGATCTGTCTGTTGAACTCATAATACCCGTTTCATTCCTATTTCATTACTTGCAACTGAGGGCTACTGTCTTAATCATTAATACTTCGTGTGACAAGTGTTTTCTCTCAGTACTAAATATGCGAATTTTGCAGAGACATCTTAGTAACACAGAACGCAGAGGTGGTATGAGGAAAAAAAACAATGCACCCCCAAGGGAAAAAAACAGTCAATATCTCTTTAAATAATCGACTATTCACATTTGTTTAATCAGATTCTTGTAAATTAGACTAGATCTCTGATCAGAACTCTATGCATTTTGACACGAATCTTGTGAATGACGTATAATTTTTGATAAAGATAGGCGCATGGTGCTCGGCTGGTCAGCATTGTCAGCACGCACGTACACCATAATTGTAATCAAGAAACCCGTCAGAGGTATTACAAATGGTGTTAAAATGGATAGAATTTCCAGTAAAGGTGACAAGAATAAGATTATGAAAACGTGACCAGACAATTTCGTCAAAGAAAGTGTTAAGTCAAATAGTGACAGATTGCAATCATGTATATACTCTAAATACATGTAAAGTCAAGATTGGACACTTTAACTTTGCGGTAAGAATTTAAATGATGTGGTTGTTGTTGGTTTTAACAGCGCATGTCAATATACGATGTCTGATTATTCACGCCGAATTTTCGAAGTAAGTTTATGTTTTCTTTGGTTTATCTTTTTGGAAGTGAGTTTAAAGAAATTTTGAGTGAATTTCAGCAAATTTCACTTTGTGTGGAGTGATCTCATGGGTCAATGTTCGATACAGAGATTCCAAGTTTAAACCTTCTACTAGTCACATTAGAAAGAGTGAATTTACTGATTTAAATCTAACCAGAAATTTACTTTTAATTTCCCTCTCAGCTGAAGTAAATTTGTCCATTTTATTGATTTAAGGATCAATAGCGCAGAGGGTAAACACGTTATGTTTCCATCTTCATCGCTTGTAAAGGATAGAACTGAAGTTTCAGTTATATGCGTTATAACTGTATGATTCATCGCTCGGCTTTACCACTGGGATCATTTTCCTTCCCAGTTCTAAATCCACACGATTTTACTTATTTCCTTTCTTTTTGCGAGTGACTTTATACAAGGAGCACGTTATCGTTGTATAAGGTTCATATTTACGTAAAGTTGAAGGTTTAAAGTTTTATTGAAGATCAGCATTTGACCGCCATTGGCTGCATTACATGGATATATAAGCGGTTGGTATAAAACAATGGTACTGCACAATGCATTAAAGTTGAGTCAGGATTTTTTTGTTTTATTTTATGCCAATTGTGCCTATACATGGCATTAACAAGTTACAATACTTAAAATCCTCGATTATCAACCTAATGCGTAGGAAATATAATTCCAGTGTATGATATGATTTACATTATAATCCTCCACAGCTTTATATGTCGTGTTTGAAGAAACAAAATATGAAAGTTCAGTGTATGTTCAATTAATCTTAGAAGATTAAAATTTGTCATCAATTACATGAAATACAAGAAGAAGGAGAAGGGGAGGAGGATGGGGAGGAGGAGAAGATGGAAAAGAAGAAGAAGAAGAAGAAGAAGAAGAAGAAGAAGAAGAAGAAGAAGAAGAAGAAGAAGAAGAAGAAGAAGACGAAGAAGAAGAAGAAGAAAAAGAAGAATTTTGATCATACCGTATAGCATCTAATGATAATCAATTGATTTCTTTGCTCTGTAGAAAAATATTGTTGAATAATGTACAGTCAAATGCGTGAGAAAAGGGGGTTCGAAAGATTTTCAATAGGTATCCAAGAGAGAGAGAAAAAAAATCTTCATTGCAACCGGTGATTGATGCATGCGGTGAAGCTAGATCGGTCGTCATTTATTGTAAAGGTGAAGTGAAAGAAAATCTTGATAATTAAGGTGTCGCCTTGGAGCTGTGGAGTATATATGATATTGAAAAACACATTACTCAGTTGTTAAACTTGGAGTAAGGTGTTTTACGACTTCAAATAAGAGATTTTATTGATATAGATAAACAAAATAGAAAGACAGATGGGTGGACAATAGATAAACAGATCGCATGCACAGAATATAGATATACGAGATGGATATATTGGAAGAATGCAGGGCTAAACAGGTGACGAGAGATAAACGGAAGATAGGTAGATATGTACATGTACAAAATAAATTGATAGACAGAGATTTAGATGTACGATACGTAATACGTATAGATGATACATGGGAAGAAAAATATACATGTCAAAAGTTAGATAAACAGAAAGATAGATAGATAGATAGATAGATAGATAGATAGATAGATAGATAGATAGATAGATATGTAGATAAATGTAGATAGGTAGACAGATAGATAGATAGGGATATAGATAGATGGATGGATAGATAGATAGATAAATAGATAGATAGATAGATAGATAGATAGATAGATGTGGATAGATAGATAGATGTGGATAGATAGATAGATAGATAGATAGATAGATAAACGGATGGTTAGCTTTATCTATTTTTACGTTACAGAAAAACAATAATGTTTGGACAACCTTTGCGGTAAATACTTCTGATGAAGCATGAGGTATACAAACAATAACATCAATTATGACTGTACATAGGACAGAATGCGTGTGTTCATCTTTCTGACATTACAGGGAAACATAATGTTTGGACAATCTTTGTGGTATAATACATATGAGTGGATAGTTCTCACGTAGAGAGGTTGGGAATTAATTCTCGGGTCTTGAATGTTCGTTCTGCAGCAAGGCAATTTATCCACATTGTTGCTCCGCACTTTGACCTGGTGGAATCTGGGGTAGGAATAATTGCAGAACCCACTGGGAGAAGAGTGTTTGTCAGTAGTGAAGAGGCTACCCTGGGTAAATACTCTTGAAACCATATACTGTATTAGATTAACAAATATCCAACCCTTAAGTTATTGAACTCAATATCGTAATATTATTCTCTTTTTAATCAATTATGTTTATCTTATTTATTTGTTAAGTCACGTTTAATTTTTTTTCAACTTAATGTAGTTTAAATCCATTACAAACGGAACATAAATCTTATTCTATAATTTATTCCAATGTGCGTTATCTTGCCTTAACCAACCCAAGCATATATAATCTGCAGTAATATATATTTTTCTGTGAAGCGCAGTTTTTAGTTAGTATGCATCATATATCATAATACGTATAATTCTGTTAACAACTGTACGTGTATTTTAAATCCGTACTTCATGCAATCCATTTTAATTTCATATCAATTTCTAAGCGATCTTTTACTTTCTTCATGGTCTAGAGTTTATAACACAATGGCAAACTGGAACTGAAACCGTCGTTTTGGGCACATTTTTTGCCATTGTAACAAATCTACAAGCTGTATTTACTATTGACACGAGATTTATGATAATCAAATATTTCTCTTTAAGGTTAGATCAAAATATGTGACCAAAGTCCATGTTATCATCCGCGGAATTGAGTCTAAAAACTTCCTTTTTTGTCAAAAATCTCGTGGAAGATCCCTGGTTTTCCCATCTTTTCTGACTCTACCGCCTCATAAAATGAAAATGCGTCATCGATAAATATATTGACAATAAGTATTTGTAGCGGGAAGTATAAGGATTCTATAAATGTAAAAATCAAATTTTATTGCTTAGGAGAAGGCCCGCGGAATTGGCAAAAATCAAACACAACCTACATTTTCTCCTATTCCCAGCTGCACGCAGCCTTTATTATTATGCGTTCAAGTGTGAATGAGAACAATGACAGCAGTCCGTCGCTTCCTCCTATACAGAGAACGGTGAGAGAGCAGTGACGCATGACCTGTGAGGTACCTCGGATTTCTCTGCGCAAAAGAGGGTCGTTTTCTTTTGTTAAGAAATTCATATGGTTTTTTTTTTACCGGTGTTATCATTTCATTTTATTTTATAACATGGCTGTTTTAATCTCCGGATTTTTGTAATGATTTTATTTGATGTACAATAAACCGATCTATCTTATCTTATCTTATCTAAATAAGGCGCTATTATTTTTTTTACTCTTCATAGGAATTAGACGGGGAAAAATGTTTGTGTACTTAGGCTATGTTCCCGCGACAAACTGAATACTTCTGATTATGAAATATAAAGACTTGGACATCCGGTGGATAAATATTTAGTTTCTCTTCCTCCGACAGTTGTACACGGAACAAGGATACATCCTTAGAAATGAGCACAATTAGTTCAGAACTGGACGTTCTTTGTAGGAAATGCTGTCAGGTTTTCTTAATGACGAAGTTTGGAAGTGGGGAAAACCCCGATTTGATAATTAGTTTTTTGTATCCTTCGCTAATAGTGACGTGTTACGCTATGCATAGCGATAACGTAATTTGGAATTACAAACTTATATCCATTATACAGCGTGTATCAAAAAAAAAGTAGACACTCAGAAAGAAATTAATTAACAAATATTTTCATGATCTAGAGATTATTTTTTGATATGAATATTTTACCTGGGAATCTAAGCTATCTGAATCGACACTATTGGTATTGACAGTATTTCACGCATAGAGTGAGCACAGGCCACTTTGTCGCAATAGGCCAAAAAATGCATTTGCGCCACAGAATGTGTTCTTTATAGTCCAATGTTCACTGCTCCAGACCGGTGCTGCAGAAGCTCTCACCTGATGTGGCACAAAGGATTGAATCCCCTCAGCATGCTCAGGGAAGATGAATATAAATTTTTGGTGGCAAAAATAAAAGCTAATGATTCTTGAGTACCCCCTAGAAAAGGAGAAAATGTCATGTTTTGCAAGATGAAGCTGTGAAGCTGAAGCAAAATGGCATTTTCTTGTTTTAGAAGGGGTAGGGTGGGTTGTATCTGAATATTGCGTCATTTTTGCTACAATTCTAAATCCTCACCATGCTGCAGCAGAAGAGCTTGTCTCAAGTTCTGTGAACAAGAAAGACACAATAAAGTATACAATTCAGATACAATTATCAACCCCAACCCTGAAAAGAAGAAAATCATTTTTTTTAATTCACAGTTCATCTTGGGCGAGCATGACATTCTCTTTTTTCTTTAATGAGGTAATATCTGAATCAGTGTTCATTTTTGTCTTTATGGGTCACAAATTGATTATTAGCTCTGGGCTCTGAGCATGCTGAGGATTCATCCTTGTGGCACATCAAGGTGAGAGTTTCTGCAGCACGGTCTGTGAGGCATTAACATTGAACTATAAGAACACATTCTGTGCGGCAAATGGCATTTTGCCTATTGACAAAGTGGCCTGTGCCTCACTCATGGCTGAAATAATTTCAATATCAATAGTGTTCATCAGATAGCTTAGATCCCAGGTAAAATATTCATAATCAGAAATAATCTCAAAATCAGCGAAAAAATTTTTAATTATTTTTTTCGAACGTGTCTACTTTTTTTTGATACACGCTGTACTTTCCAACAATACATGTATAAGTGATATTCGACTGCATGTCCATCAATGTAGTGCTTTATTCTTCCTTCTTTCTGTGTGTTTGTCTGTTTTTCTGTTACCGTTACATATCTCTGATTTACTCTCATTGGCCCGTATTCTCGAAGCAGGTTTATCTTAGACACCTGTTTAAACCTAGTTTAATCTCCCAAGTTAGACACCATAGGTTTTAAATTTTCTTATTCTCGAAGCCGGTTTAAAGTTATGACAGGGTGTCTAACTTGGGCCAAAAGAATATATACACCTCGCGGGGAAGTACACGGGTTTATCTTTTCAAAATGGCTGCCGGATATCGTTCATTCGGGCGATCATTTCGTTTTTTGGGTGAGTTAGAGTCTACATTTTCAAAATGACAGAATTCAACTTAAAAGCAATGGTCAACGTGCACTTTATGAGCACCAGTACTGATTCCGTTGAAATATATGATTTCCAAAATGATCGTTTTTGTGCGCTAACTTCAGTACGGAGATCGCCCACTCGCGGTACGTGCGTGCATATCGCATGGGAATGTGTACACTGCATGCACGCTATGCGCACACGAGCTGATATAGCCGTACGACATTTCCCCTGCACAAGATTGTCAGGGCCAACTGTACTGTGTCAACGTTTAATCTGTCAGGTGACTTTGAAATCTACGAAGTACGAAGTCGAAGAAGGGGAAGCGGTTTTCAATAGAACGAAGTACATGATCAAGTAAGTGGCAGTGCATAAAAAAATTAGACAGCGGTCTTTGGGCTGGCGGTGCCAGGTAATGCACATCAGATTGCAGAGAGAGACCGGCGGGTGTTGGGATATCGGTTGGCCTACAAAATTTGTAAGTTAGGTATTGGCTTTCTAACATTGCTTTTACTTTGGTCAGTTTGGATTTGACCTGTGGGGAATTTCATTTTGACAATCGCCCTGCACCATAACGTAACTTAGATCTAACGATCTACCTACGGCTACGCTACAGCTATGGCCGTTCGTATCACTAATATTCGACTAACGTTACGTAAGGCCTGGCCGAAGCCGCCCAACGGAACGTAACGTTAGATCTAGCCTAGGTATACGTTAGATCTATAAACGACGTTAACAACGGGTTAGCTAGCTAGCTGTGGGGTGCGGCGGCTGCGCCTAACCTAGACCGACGGGGTCTGTCCGTTTTCTTCGGGGACTTCTCATTTAACGGTATTTTTAACATTTTTTAGGTCAGTCCCTTTGTATGAGGGGACTGACCTAAAAAACGTAAAAAATACCGTAAAATGAGAAGTCCCCGAAGAAAACGGACAGACCCCGTCGGTCTACGCCTAACCAAGTAGTTAGGCATGACGTTAGGCTAGCGTTACGTAAATTGTGCGCATTGCTTTAGATCTATATCGATGGGTTTTGTCCGTGAATGTGTAATTTTGTAATTTGCACAAAGTTGGGAGGTTTAAAGTATGATCTAACGTTGACTAACAAGTAACATGGATCTAACTTAACTTAGACCTACATAATAGTATTAAACTGTAATGTTACGAATGTTACACATTGCATATTACTAGTACAGTGCGTCCCAGTAAAAACAGAACCCTAAAACAAAGGCTTATTGTGCGGAATCAGTGAGGCGTATGATTGTAAAAATAAATTCACAATAAACTTTGACTCATGCTCTTTCAAATGATACATTAAACAAACTTTTCATGCGAGCATCTCTGAGTACCATGACTTTAAAGTGAAATTTAAAGTGAAAAACCATTTGTTACGCTTTTTTGCTTTGGCACTGTGCACACCATAGCCAGTGATAGCAGTCCATCTCTTTCTTTTCATGGGTGCACAGTGTCAAAGCAATAAAGCGTAACAAGTGGTTTTCACTTTAAATTTCACTTTAAAGTCATGGTACTCAGAGATGCTTGCATGAAAAGTTTGTTTAATGTATCTGAAAGAGCATGAGTCAAACTTTATTTTGAATTTATTTCTGCAATTATACGCCTCAATGCTTCCGCATTATAACCTTTTGTTTCAGGATTCTGTTTTTTTCTCCGACGCACTGTATAGCTTCGCCTACTCGACGGGATAAACAAAGGACTTGGATGACGAGTAGACTATAATAAATACGGGTACCGTTAGAGTACGGTAACTCTAACAAGATACGTTGTCATGGATAAACAAAGCAGGCTGAAGCAATTATTTAGAGTCTATATTGCAAAGTAAAGACAAGTCAAAGTTGAATCATAACTGCAATTGCAAAGGTTAGTACTAAATTAGTACTATTTGCTTGCCGTGTGTGGATTGTGCAGTCTAGTCTGTAGTCGAGTGTAAATGTGTCATGGAGTATTTTGGGCCAAAATGGTGTAAACTGAAAGCTGAAGTGAAAAAAACCGAGTTGGTTCATTGAAAAGAAACAAACGTGTGAGGTCTTTTTGTGGTGCAAATGAATGCCAATTTGTTCAAAATAACACATATGCCCTATGGGTAAAATAAGAATAGGCCGATACCAGCTAACCATAGTCGCTATCTGAGCATTGTGGGCAGAAGGGCCAGATTAATGGCATTGTGGAATGTTATACCCAGGATTGCACTGTAGACGGCACGGTCTAACTAAACTTGTTTTGTGAATACAAAAAATTTAGACAGGGTGTCTTTAACGATAAACCCGGGATCTAACTAAAGCCCGGGGTTTATCTTTAGACCCGGGTTTAACAACCTTGCTTCGAGAATACGGGCCATTATGTCGCGGGGTATTGTATTCAGGGAAGTGGAAACAGGAACATTGGAAATTGATGGATGTATTGATCTTGTTCCCCTGATTTTATCCGCTTTTAGGCGAGGTCTAATAATAGAGAGTGACGTATAAAATAAAAATACATTTCCCTTTCCCTTTTATTGTTTTTTCTTGCAACTTTAATATGCACAAGTATCTGTGAGGTTAAAATGTGATATGTACATGTACAATAGTTTTGAAATAATCGCAATCATACTTAGTTTGTGTTGGTATAAGGAAAATTAGAATCATAATCTCTTCAACAACAGCCTTTTTTTAGTTTCATAGCCTGTAATAGCCCCACTCAATTATTGGTTTGCCCCCCCCGGGGGGGGGGGTCACTCTCCACACAGTCTGCTAACCCACCCTGTCCGGAACAACTCTCCGAAATGCAGCCCTAAACGGCGTAATCTACAGAAGCAAATTTGGAAACCCTAAATGGCGTAACACATGAGAAAACCTACCCTAAAGTTGCGTGACTCCAGGAATCCCACTTATTCTGAATACCCCTGAGTGGCGTGAACAGGGAATCCACTAATTTTGATACCCTAAGTGGCGTAAAATCAGTGAAATCAACTAATTTGATAGCCTAACCTAGAGTGCCTTAATCTCTCATATTATATAAATAGTGTACATCTATTTAGCAATATACTGGATTATATGTACACCAAATATGAAATTTCCCGAGTGCAGTTTATTTCACCCGAGGCCGAAGGCGCGAGGTGAAATAGACTTTGCACGAGGGATAATTTTATTATTTTGGAGTTCATATAGTCCAGTAATATTGTATGATAGAAGCGTTCATATTTATTAATAGTAAAATAGATCCCTCAATCTAAGCCGCCCCATCAATGATTTTACCATAGTGTAGATCTAGATGGCATACGTTCTTCTGACCTTTATATTTGTGAAATTCAATTGAACACTTGAGAACGATGAACTCCGGAATGCGCTAGGTATGCATCCGTAATTGCGCGCGTAAGTGCAGTGCGCGGGGAATACGCTCCGAATTTTTTGCGCGCACGCAGTTTCGCGCAAATGTCAACAGCTTGAGATATTCTCCCATTCATTAACAAGGGTTTTGCCATCCAAAATCGAAAAGTTATATTGTACATATGTACAATATAACTTTTTGAAGGGAGGTCACGTGGTACCAATCTAGGCCAATACAGCTCGTAATTTTACTAGCCACTGATTTACTATAAAAATTATTGTACACTTGGTAACAACCTTGAAAGGTTCAACTTAATTAAACAAACGTTATTTGGCAGATGTTAGCTATAGACTACTCAAATTTGCATCCGCTAAATGGCGTAATCTACATAGGCCCAATCAGTAACCTAAATGGCGTGACATGTGGTCAAAATGCTACCCTAAGTGGGCGATTGCCGGTGACATGGTGGTGAAAAAGATACCTTTTTTCCAAAAGACGTCGCGAGACGCCCGAGGCTGGAAAAGGGACCCTTTTCGACGCCTTTTTCTGGACGCGGTGCGTAGGGAGACATGGGAGAGCGACGACCCCCCCCCGGGGGGGGGGGTTGTTGGCATTGACTACACGCTTGGCGGCTTGGCATGATGAGGAGGGGGAGGGGGTGTCAAGTGGGGACGAAATTGGCTATACGCCCCTTTTTTGGGGGGCTCTAAAATTGCGGTAGCCGAATAGTCTCCAACGCGGGGGGGGGGGGGGCGACAACTTTGTTTTGCTTCCTTGTTACCTCAATTAAATAGAAAAATAACGTTTTGAAATATCATTAAGACTTTTACATGTGAATATTTTTTGAGCGATGCTTTCGATTTTTTTTTTAGTCTTTAGTGTTACAGAAATTGTATTTCCATGACCTTAATTCATGTGCTGATATTTTTTCCGTACATATTTGCCAGTGGCAGTTTTCCAGATATTAAAGTTTTTAATGTTGTAGTGGGTTTTATTTTTTCTTCAAACAGTTTACACGTGGTTAGGTACAACTATCAAATTGACCATTTTTTCAAAATGTGGCTTTCACAATGTTAACGTAAATGTCATCAGGCGGAAGATGAGATATCATTTGAATTTCATTCTGTACGTTTTGTATCATAGATATCTATGAACCCTGTAATGCTTCATTCTGGTGATATAGAGGGGAGACCACCGAATTTCTGCCCTATTCACCTTTCAAGACCAATTGAATGAATGATTATAACTTCTTCCATTCCCTTTAAGAAGTCATATTTGAACATTATAACATTCCCATTCCCGTTGTCGTGATGTTTGTGGGACATTTTGTAAATGTCTGTAACCACACGACCTTGCCGTTGCGGTAAACACATTTCCTTAAAAATCGATCAGGTGCGAACTTCAGCGGTTAATATACCGCGAAATAAGACAATTTGACAAATGTTTTAAATTTCTTGTGTTTGTTTGTTTACACCAGCGGAGCTATGTTTAACCTTTATTCATTCGTTCTTTCAATCATTATTCCATATCGGCGAAATCCCCTAATTTTTCAGCAAAAAAACTGCATGAGGTAATCAACCGTGTTTTTTTTCTCCTCTTCAGAATGAACATTATTGGAAACTCGTTCTGCATGAATATACTCTTAAGCTTCACTATATAATGCATAGGCGTACGCAAAGGAGGGAGGGGGTGTTTTAGGTGTCAAACTTTCCCAAGTTGTAAAAGGGGGTGTTTATACTCCCATTTTATGTAAAACACTCCCCTTTCACCCAAACAACCCCCTTTTATGCTGAAAACACCACCTTTGGCAGTGGAAACGTGTGCCGTAGGACATATAATGGACTTGGAAATAAATACTGAAGAATGCAATTATGGACCAGCTAGAAGATTTGGGGTCGTCCTTATTTTTTCGGTGCCCTCTCCCCTTTACTGAGCGACTTTCACTTGTGGACTTCGGATCTGAGTTGGAATTCTTTTTCGTCGACGCCCTGCCCCATGAGTGACTTCTTTTTGGGCTGTTGGCCTGAGCCGGGAAAAATGTGGACACTGGGAGTTTGAACAACCCCTTTGAAAATCCTCCGTACGCCTCTGCTATATTGAGGTAAAATTTGACAAAAAAACATGCTTTTCTCAAAGTTTCCAAAGAACGATTTAGTACGTGCCTGTTGGAAGCTGGATGTCTTGTTTAAATTGTCGCGCCTGTCTTGTTTGTAACCGCTCAACCTTAAAGCGCGGAAAATAATTTGTGCACCACTTCTCTATTGTGGACGGGAATCACCGGAATTACTGCAGACGATATGTCACCTTTCAATCTGGCCACAATCATCAATATTACTTAAGCTACGAGTTGGTATCTGCAGCATAGCCAGAAAATGATAAACTTTTGATACATTTCCTTCATTTTGAGAGTCAAAATGTTGGGTTTTTTTTGGGGAAGACGGTGATGATATTGCCACAATAAAATGGTATTCCATCGCGTCATGAAAAAACCTCACAAAGTATAAGACAAAACGAATTCTGTGACAGAAACTATTGATTCCGGGAAAAGCTATAATACATATTGGGAATATAAATATAGGCCCATCGCAGAGGTTGGATTGCTTGCTTTTCAAGTAGTGCGCGAGAAATGTAATCATAGATATCTTTTCTTTGATTGGTTAAATATACCTGTTATTCTTTGGAAAAATAAATAATGTGAATGTTTTTCAAATATTTGAATATTCTCAATACTTTGTGTAACTGACGTTGTTTTATAATTTATTGTTATTTACTTATTTTATAATGTATCTTTGATTTTGTTGAAATTATATGATAATATAACTACTTGATTTTTTTGTTTCAGACGTATAGATAACCTAATAAGACACCATTGTTGTATTACGTCCGATAAACCCCTGAAGTTTTCTCGAGAACAGCCGATCACAAACGAGCATGGCGAAGCGTGGTCAATCCGAGGCAGCGAATCAGTCCGCACGGAGATGTCGAGGCCGTGTTTTCGCTCTCCTCATGGTCGGCCGCTTTTGATGCGCCGAACGTCGTGGCAATCACGACTGATTCTGCGAACAGCAAGCGTTTGAGGAAGAATCATCATAATTTATTGATTCTGATTTTGAATATTATGGATTTTGGGCATAACCGCTGATAGAGCATGACATTTCCGGTGGGGTCGTTTTTCGACGGAGGGTGCGTTTTTGAAGGACAACTACACACTCTTGCAGGTAAGTGCATATTTCATTCCAAATCTTAGATTTCAGATTAGTTATGCAGAATTATTGAATAGGTTCACATCTTTAAAAAGTATAGTCAAATGTGACTGATATTAGTCAAATATCTGCTCGCATAATTTATTTATGTATTTCCTGTTTTTTCTATGCTATCCTATCTATCCTATCTGTCGTCTATTTATCTGTCTCTCTCCCTATCTCTCTTTGTACATGTCTATTTATGTTTATAAACATATATTTTGTCCTATTATTTATGTATTTTATTTATTTATTTATTTATTTATTTATTATATTTATTTATTTATTTATTTTATTTATCTTTCTTAATTCAATTAATAGTTTATTTGATTCGTGTGCCGGCGAATGTGCTGTAAGCTTTTCATAGATGATTGTTGCATTCAATCGCCGTTTTACTATTGGTCCGAATCGTGATTTTAAAATTCGTTGTGCAAAAATACCAGCTCGTAGCCTTTGGCAAAAGTTTATAGGACTTGAAATGCGGCCACCAAACAATAAATAGCAATGCAGCTGTTGCTAGATCGCGACTCGGAACCAAACTTGTCCGACTAGCTTTAGCTGCCACACTCAAGGATATTACAATATGATTCTCTGGTAGTCTCGATTTATAAGTAATATTTACAGTTCTCGATTGTAGTCAATGGTTCTGTTCGCGATGACGTTCACCGTAGGAAACTTCACCACGACTTTCTGCAATCGCTATCGACCGATACCTAACTGTCGTCTGGTCCCCGTTTCCCGCCCAACACGGCGTCGCAATCCTCATCCTCCCTGCGCCTACAGTTGGATAGTCGCTCTCATCTTTGCGATCTTCGCCGACGCGCCGAGTATTCCTCTCCCCAAATTTCGTCTACAACCCACGCGACCCATCACTTGTCTCCCTCGCCTGGGAACCGCTGCTCCTATACATCATCTGGTTCGTCCACATTACGCGTGAACGGTCCCTGTGATGGCTTTCTCGCTCACGCCATGGTGTTCCGCCGCGCCATCAACAGAAGGAGAATCGTCTGGACGGCGTACAAGAATACAATCCGGCAAATCAGTTCGGCGGCTTTGAATTCTAATTCTCAGAAGAAGTTCGAAAGCAGTGGCGCATCAGATTCGGAGAGCGAACTGGGCAGCGTACAAATCCAAGAAACCGCAGCAAAAATACGCACCGCAACCAGAAGGATCACCCGTCAAATAAACTTCAGGTTTTTGTTCGCAACACGAAAGCGACGCCATCACCGATCGAGAATGAGAAGCAATCTTCTCCAGCCGAACGGGAATCTTCTACATATGGCTACTTTACCAAAGAACTGGCGTTGAGACAACCAAAGACCAAAATCACAAGCCTGGTTTTTAACGGAGACTCTCCGTAAAGTCTCGATTCGGAAACGGGGCGCCAATTCCTGATGCGGAAACCGAAATTGTGCCCTCTTCGTACGTACCGATGAGAGTACGGCCAAACAAAACGAAAGAACGGAATTCTGCGAAATGCAGAACTTGAGCATTGATAAACAAGTTGCATTAAAGGTAAACAAATAATGTTTTTTCTTATAGACCTACCTACGTTTGTCTAGCAAACGCACGTGATTTAAGAGAGAATGTATTGACTGTTATTTTAACTTTCTTCCCGAGCTCTTCGCAGGCAGATTTATGATACATGAAATCGAACTGTTACAAAAGTTGTTAAGAATCATATCAGACACCTCTTCTGGCATCTGGACAACCACCCCCGATAATCCACCCTTACGATAAACTGCAATCTGAAACAACTACCCCTAGGGTAACGCACCTCCTAAAAGCGACTATCCCAAAGCAACTACCCTCACTGGGAAAACGGATCCTTTAGGAAAATTAGCTCCCAAACAATTACCCCCTTAACAGGCAACCACCCGCTAGGACAACTGATCTTTAGGGTAACCTTCTAGGACGACTTACCCCAAGCCAATTACCTCGGCTGGGAAATTGTCCCTGGCAGGAAAAGTAGCCGCAGACAACTCCCAACACTACCGCCCCCCCCCCCGTAGGCCAACCCACCATCTAACACAACTGTCTCCCAGACATGAACTCCAGAAACCTACTTCTGGAAACTATACACCTGGAACCTATGCCAAAGACAACTACCCCCAGAACAGCTAGCCCCTCGTGTTGACTCAGGCAAACCATCCTCGGGTCGGTCCTGGATGGTGTTGCCCTATGGGCTAGTTGGTCCACGGGGGTACTTGTCCAGGAGTTGTTGAGGGGTACTAGTGCGGGGTACTTGTCCTAGAGGGTGGATCCGCTACGCGGGTAGTTGTTCCTAGGGGAAATGTGTCCTTAGAGGGTGGCTTATCCTGCGCGGTGGTTTCTGGGGTGGTTGTCCAAGGGTATGGTGTCAGGACGTGTTGGAACATACCACGATTGAATTTTATTTGGAGGTACCCTGCACTCCCCAATCTGACATGCGAGAGTAGGCATGAAATTTTATGCTCCGCAAGGCAAGGCATGGCATTTATGTTTCGGGTTGTTTCGTCGTCGCGTCGTTACCGTTTTCGTTACCAGGCAATTACGTAATAACAGAATCAGATTTTAGGACCGAAATATGTACTTATGAGGCAACATTAACTGATTGAATTTTGGTTTGGAATGTCAATGTCATAGGCCTAAACTGTTGTTTGGTACATTCCAGCGATAGCTTAAGTAGGTGGTCGGATATTTATGTAAACTTGGGTTAAAGATTGTATTAGAAAGCATCTATGTACTGATTAGGGCTTTTTAGACTTGAAAGGTCGAAGTTCAAAGGTCACGACGCCTCATATGTCTGATTTAAT
>JZLH01S0272270.1:0-16917 GCA_001188425.1 Eucidaris tribuloides
CTTCATTGGCCGCAGGTTGGTTTAAAAAGGTGACAAATTCCACAGATCTTTAATTAAACACAAACACACGCTCAGTGATCACTGTGCAAATACTTAAATTTTTACATATTTCTTTGCGTGTAAACCTACATTTGAGACAAGTTTTCCAAATTATTATTATATTTTCAATCATAAAACCTTACGATAAATGGTATCAATTAACCCGTTAGTCACTGAAATGCCAGAAACTGCCCGTCTCATTGCTCCCTATACCGCCCAAAACCGCCTGTCCATAAAATTTGCTCTAATATCCATCGTACACCCGTATTTCATGGAAACGCCCGAAACCGCCCGTCTTATTACTCCCTAGACCACCCGAAACCGTCCGTCCGTAAAATGCACTCTAGTACCCATTGTACGCCCGTCTCCTGTCTAACGTTGTGGGCAATATTGCTGTACCTTCCAGGGAACCATAGGTCATTATGAACAGAATCTTCAGTGGCTAAAGGGTTAAACTACACCCAGCAAAATTGTACTCTTACTACAACTTTAAACCCTCTAAAAAGACTGGGGGGGGGGCCTAAAGGGCCCCCTCTGTACATAAACCGCGCATACTTTTTTGCGCAGTTAAAGACTGCGTTCGCGCCGCCATTCATGACTTTTTTCTCTTTCAAATTTGTATACCCCATGCCGCGGTTGCGGGTTACATAACATTTTTCATATCACATGTCACATAGAAATCGAAATTTGATATTCATTTGTGTGTAAAGTGTATGCGTATTTGAATGATATGTATAGACATTGTTTCTAACTACGTTTTTACTACTTTGCATAAGCATATCTAATAATTCAAGCATGAAACAACACAATTCCATGATAAACAACCTCTTCTTACAGCTGAAAACCTTTGAAACAGGAATTTATGGACCACAATAGGCACCAAAATATGAAAAATTCAATTTTTTGATAAAAATTTGCATATTTTCATAATTAATTACGAATATATTAAAAAATACAATGAATATCAGTATTTCGACTATGTTTTGTTTAGAGGACATGACAAAGGACGTGTATGCCAAATTTGGCTGCGATTGATGACAACAGTCAAGCCCCCCCCCCCCCCCCCCCCCCCCCCCGTTTTTCCAGCCTCCAAAATAGGCAGTCTTTTTTAGGGTTAACCTTTTAAAGACGAGAGATGAAAATACTCTCATCACAAGGTCTATGGGAAATGCGTGTTAATGCAAAATCCACGTCTTCAATGGATTGACCGTAACCCAGCAACCTTCTGTGATAATAAAGATACAACATAATCTTTACGTTATTAACAATCAAAAGTGTCATTGTTCCAACAAACTATTGATCATATGACAAATGAAATATGTTTTGCTGCTTCGAAGGAGGTACAGTGCATCGACTCACTACCTGAAATGCAACATGTTTGTGTACACTCACACACGATTATACACAGGATATTTCAAATGTATCAGAAGAAAAATTCTCCTTAAATCTAATACCATTTTTGCTGTTTGCTTCTCCTATCTTGAAGGTGGCTGAGTGAACGAATGACACCAAGTCGTCGGCTCGCTGGAAAAAGGGGTTAAAGGTATTGGCTAACATTTACCACAGTTAAAAAACTCTGAGCTACATGATTCCCCATGCTACCATTGTCTTTGATAAGGTCTAAACATGACGCCCTGAAAAAATTGTATTTCAAAATGATTATTTAGTGCTTTAAAAAAGTGAAAATCGTACGTTGATCAGATTCACCTGCCCATTTTCTCCCGTAGACTTACTGTACTGTGTGACTGTACACCTACGCTATTTAAACTCGCCCGAGTTTTAATTGTTTATTCAAGCATAACTTGCCATTGGCAGTGTAACTTTCCAAACGTTTTTATTCTAGGGTGTTTATTTGTCCATATGAACACTACTATGTAGTTCAGATATCAAAATTTGACAATTTTTTAAATTGAAGCTCCACAATGTTAGCACTTTAACATCCATGTAGTGTCTATGGACGTTAGCCTCTTTTACCAGTGAGCTGACAAAGTGATCTTACTAGTGAGCCAAACAGTGCTTCCAAAACAACTAATTTGGTTCCAGAAGCTACAGGAAAGAAAGTTTCATAGAGTGATCACAATCTTTACAAGCTATGCCACCTTTAAAAATAGATTTCAGGATTAGCAAGACCACCACCTTCCTTTATCATTACCAAACAGTAGTTAAGTATTTACAAATGGTGTGTTGTAAGTTTGAGATCCATACATCACGAACTTATTGTTTTATGAGAAAAAACTAATAACGATATGCTACCAGAATATTGTTCTTTCCGCGATTTTAAATTTTGCTAAAATTGCAGATCACTGTTATGTGTACGTTCGCACGACCAGCGGAGCACACTGATTGGCTAAACAGCTAAACTCCACGTGATCTTCGGCTAACAGCTGATCGGACAGTTTTGGAACTAACGGGACGTGTCCGTCACTTGCAAATTTGAAGTTTAATGGTCCAGATTTTCAACAAAACTACGTATTCTACCCAAAGGTTTTAGGACAGATGTTTATTTATAGTAATCTTCACATTGTGAACAATTTGACGTTTTCTGGTGTGCAAATCCTGAACCCAATTTTAACTTCCCGTCTCCAAGATGTCTTCCATTGCCATCGTTCTGATACCGTTGTCTTTTGAATCCAGGATGGAGATATTTAATGCCGTCATAATCTGCTACCAGAACATTCATTTTTGGTGACATCTTTATCGTCGTACTTGGCGAGGTACTTGTTGAATGCATCGTTTATAGCCCTCCTGTAAAAGCAAGTAAATGATATCACAAAGAAATGTAATCAGAACTGGTCAAATGACCTTAATGAGATTAAAACTAGATTTGTTTATGGAATGTGTTTTGTATAGATATTGAAAACATGAAGCTTATAAGGTTTATGTAGTACATGTAATCGGTATTTTAGCAATAACTATACAGTATTCACTTAACTCTTAACGTGCCAGGGAAATTGCAACTCTATGGACATTGTATGTACTGTGTGGTGCATTGCAACTTTGGCACGGTAAGAGTTCAAAAATGCATTATTCATTCAACAATATTAATAAGAGAGAACAGTACTAGCCCACTGCTACTTAATAATAACAATGATAGTAATGACGATGAAAATGATGAGTATGATGATGATGATGATGATGATGATGATTATGATAATGATAATGATCACGATCATAACATGATGACAATGATGATAATGACGATGACGATGATACTGATGATGATGATCATGACAGATAATGAAAACATTTTAACATCATTAAAATAATGATGATGATAATTATTATTATAACAACATCAAAATACTCACTTTACTTTTCAATCAATTTATTGCTCATAGGATTGGATTCACAAAATTTTTGTATCATGATCACATAGTGACTTTCTAAATTTGGGGCCATGCTATGGATGTGATTGCTATAATTTGTTCAAGTGTATTTTCTCTTGATTCAGTCTTCATACCCACCTAAACTGTGGTTGCTTGAATAGGAAGGCTGATATATGTCCACAGTCAATGTATCGCACCTGAAAGGTAAAAAGAAATTCAATATCACTGTCATAAATATGAGTATGTACAAACAAAACAGATTGTTCTACAACAGAACATAAAACTGTAACACTTACAATTAAATAGGGTATGTCGGTTTTCTGGTATATCGTTTTTTAATGATATTTTATTTTGTTGGTATTCCCGATATTGCCATCGAAAAAATATCGTTATATCGACTTTTTCGGATATCCTGTTTTTCTCCGATATTTTCTTCCATATATCGACAAAACAACAACATCCATTTACAATTCATAACTTTCCTTCCACAATAAATTGCCTCCGAAAGAGATATTTCTTTGATTATTCACGTGGAATTTGCCGATTGCGGACCGCTTTCACATACGTGTACAGACATGTCGCATGTTGCATCAATGTCGCAACTCAATTCCCTTCGACTCTAGCCGCGCCACGGAGAGATTTGCGGCCTTTGTCCTTTCCTGTCATTTACCGTTGAGGGCGCATATCCAGAAGACGGAAATAGAGCTAGAGCCGACTGCACATACCTTTGCGATCTCATATTTTTTCTTGTGTGCGCGAGACTGATATGCGGAGGGAAATTTCTTTTATAAAGACGTTATCTGTATTTTGGTGAATCAAACAGTTTATTGTTGTTGATATTTATTACCAATGATAGAGGTATGTTCATATTAAAAATATTTTCACTTATACATCATTTCAACTGTTCTACCGTCAGTCAATAATTGACTTCAGGCCGGTATACCGGGTTTTAACGATATTTTTTCAGCAGTATCGGTATACCGGAAATTTATTATACTGACATTCTTTACAATTAAACAAATCATTATAAAATAAAATAGCAACTCAGTCGTGTGGTTGGTACAAGCTCAGGTAAAACTTGCACTGTCAATTGTGCTTGTGTTCTTGATAAGGGCTTGAAATGATTATTTGCTGGGTGAAAATAGACTTATTATTGATCTATTTATATGGTATCATCCCCCTTCCACGAGGTGAAGCTTTTTTGTTTTCCATTGTGGAATTGCGGAGTCTGGTACATACCGGAGAGGACATTTTCACCTATTTCTACCAGCATTATTCCTGTGTTTTATTGAGTATTGGGTACTTGAGTCATATTGTAATCAGCTATACAGATGCTTCTAGAACAAACAAATTCTCCAGATAAGCCTCCAAAATTTTGTTACCACGCCTTCACAATCACAACCAAATGGAATTGCACAAAATAATGAGATTCTAAAGTTTACACAAAAGAACTTTATTTTGTTCCCATTTGCTGGAAATTTTGGAAAGCTTTGGAAAAATTTGTAAATCCAGAAATTTCTGGAAATGTGGTAACTCTGCAGAAAAATATTACTTCAGTAGCAGCAGAAATTTGTTACATGTACTTTATATATAGTCCCATATGCATATATGTTTGTATGTTTTCATCACTTGCTTGTAGCAATACAAATATGAGGGTCCTGACTTCCTCATTATAACTGGGATATGCCTGTATATTGTAGTAAATAGAAAATTGGTTTTATTATAACAGATGTAAGACAAAATCCCAAAATCCCTATGGAATACAAGAAGAAAGGTCTATGCATCCTTTTGGGGTTGTTGTTGGGGGGGGGGAGGGAGGGGGTAGCGGGAGGTTCAGGGAGTGTGCATAACACTGAACACTTTGCCATGCAAGTAGCCCATTGGAGACTATGTGTGAGATATCTCATGCTGTTGTCTGTGGAGAATGTGTGCTATAGCAAAATCAAATCGTCTCCAACGGGTTAATTTTACGTTTTGTCCTCACCTCAACTCCTGGCCACAAGTGATCTAGACTGGGTACCCCTTTCCTAGGAACGTAGGCATCCCTTAACGCCGACACCACGACAATCAGACTGGTATCTACGGGTGTCGAGAAGTTCCCGACGAACGTCGATGCATCCATCACGCCTCGCATAAACTCCAAGGCCTCCTTCTTTAAGTCGGCATAATCGTCGAGTCCATTCGCCACCCTCCGCTTGAAAGCACTAGACTTGCTTTTTGAGGCCACGTTGGTGTGATTCTCAATCACTTTGTTCGTATCTTTCTTTCTTGGAGTCGATGGATTTCTGGAACTATCGAGATGTGAAGAAGTCGTCTGAGCGTGCTCTCCCGATTTTAGATCAGACCCCGAAATGGAATCTGATACGAATTGCAAAGGATCCTTCTCGCGTTGAGGTAGAATGCGATCATTCTCTTTCACAGCTTCCATTTCATCAACAACTCTATGTCCACCACACGTGCACGTGGACGAATTGTGCATACACCGTGTCATACTTTCTTCCCGGCTGCTATCTAAACGATTATCTGCCAATTTGATCCCTACTATATCATTGGTCGATTCTAGAATAGATGTTGCCACTGTACGTTGCAGTTCAGCCTTGCCAATTGGCCACACGTCAACAGAACTACTCTCATATCCAGTCTCTACCTTAACATCATTCACCATTACGCTGCCCATTTTTGATGACGCTGACTTATCATCCACTGAACTTGGACGAGATTTTTCCTTCTGGTCTGATTTATGTTGGCGCGATCCAGTTTTGGCCGTTTTGTTCGCCACGATCTTCACGTCTCTTAGATTTTCCAGACTGTTTGGGTAATTCCATACAAACTCCTGGCCAAGTGTAAATGCATCATTCTGAAGAGACAGAGAAATTAGAAGAGATAAAGTACAATGTTCTAAAAGGATACCGGTAGGTAAAAAAAGCGAACAATTTAATCATAGTTAGATATTATACATGTAGTTATACCGTGTGTCCCTGAAAAAAGGAAACCGGATTTCGTGGCAAAAATATTAATGACCTACTTATTTGATGAATTATGTATGTTTGTAAAGCTCTGTTCCTCTTCTTTCATTTGATACACAACTTATTATTCATCGTCTACGCATGATTGAATTACGACAATGGATATTGGTGCTACCAAAATTTCATTTGCACGCACATATTCCATCTTTGAATGCATTTTCGGGGTATTAAATGCAATTATTTTTAAGAAACAAAAGTATTTCATAAACATTCCTTATTTCTTCTTTTTATTTGACACCTCATGTGTACAAAATTAATAATAACTTATGCCGGAGAACAAGTAAAATTAAAACATGTCTGTTTTAGCGTGATTTTTTAGAATGAATACATTTTGAGCTATTGGAAGTGAGCCAAACAAAAGGTTTTCGCAAGGCTGACTTCACACAATATCTTGCTTGGGGCACAACTATAGGCTCCGAAACTTGTTCGCCAGGTGGATTTCTTGGTCGCTGGCTGCCAAATCCAGAAAGCAGGGTCAAATATGTATTTTGGAACATTTTTAAAAACAAACATCTTTTTAAATTGTCTTTTCTCACTGATGCATCACTTATTTTTCACAAATATGGTATCATATGAAAGAAGAGGCTATTTAATGATGTCCTTTAATATAGAAGATATCCTGAATACATCCAAGGATGACAGTTTCAATTTCACATTTGCGCGTGCAAATAATTTTATGACTGTGTTCCTTCTGACTGTCTTTGCTCAGCCATGCGTGAGTGGAAATTTCTGCGACTGGTATCAAATTAAAGGAGAAAAATATTCTTTCAAACTATGTACAATGTTCTTTTCATATTTGTTATGAAGATGTAAAAATATCTTCATCAATCTTGATTTACTTTTTTCTGGGACATACTGTATAGTGAAATACCATGTCATATATTTTGTGTACATATAGTTTTGTAATACTGTAATTCAACTGTCAGGGACAATGTAATTATGAAGAATATATAACTGTAACTGATAAAGTTTTTAACTTTTCTCATCCGTGATGCTGACATGTCATAATCATTATCTATATAGTCATTATTATCATTTTCATAACCATAATTTTCCTCATGGTCACTACCATAAGCATCTTCAAAATCATGAACTTGATTTTGAAGATGCTTATGGTAGTGACAATCATCATCAACATAACATCATCATCATCATCATCATCATCATCATCACATCATCATGATATCATGATCATCATATCCCTCACATTCATCACCATCATAGACATCATCATCATCATCATCATCATCATTACAGTATGATTCAGATAGTATTTGTAATCATCTTTGTATTAACCCAAACCCTCACCATCATCATCTATTTACCTGTTTTATATCACATCAACACCATCATATTCATATTCCTCACATTCATCACCATCATATACGTCATCATAAACATCATTATCAACATCAACATCATCATCATCATCATCACCATATTCATCACTATCAAATACATCAGCTTCAGCATCATGATGATGATGATGATGATGATGATGATCATGATCATGATGATCAGCATGATCCTCATCATCATCTATTATCACAGTATTATTCAGATTGTAGTTGCAATCATATCTTTTTGGTTACCTTTTTTTGCATTAACCCATACACAAACCTCACCATCATCATCATCATCATCATCTATTATCACAGTATTATTCAGATTGTAGATGTAATCATATCTTTTTTGTTACCTTTTTGGCATTAACCCAAACCATAATTGTCATTTTAAATACCTTTTTGCATTTGAGTAGCTTTCTCATGATTTCTCCCTCATACTCGGTGTGCCCCATGTACTGGGTGACAAGGACGTGCCATGGGATGGCCCCACTCATCACCCCCTCGGTGAAGACGGGTGTGGCACTGCTCCAGGACAGACACGGTATCAGCGGGATGGGCTTGTGCCAGTTGGTTGCTGTCAGTGTGGCCATCTGATAGGAAAAAAATTTTAAGGAGGAAAGTTAGAGGTGTTTTTTTTCTTCTTTTTATTGGAAGTAAGTTTTTTTATAGGTAGACTTGTAAGAAATTCATTGGAATTCAAAGTATGCAATATTTTCTGTATTATCACCTTAACACCATAGTGTCATATAGCAAGGAATAAGATATTATGCAACAAACAGTCACATAACACACGTGAAACGGAGATATCTCAGTGCATTTCTCTCCCCGTGCTGAATTCTTTTTAATTAGGAGTGACGGTCATTTCTCGCCAACCAATCAGATTGCGCCCGCGGCGGCCCATCACTGATGCATGTTAATCAAGCCATAACAGTATATGCACTTTTTGAATCAATAAGCTCCTCCCTTTGTAGCTGTTTCAGTTTCCTTGTTCCACTGGAGCAAGTAAGTCAAAACGTAAAGTTAACAGCAATTTACTACTTGATAGAACCTTGCTGAGGACAAGTGTCACACAGTGCTCTTTACTTAGGCTGTCTTTTTCACCATGTAAGATAACTCTCACAATTCTCATAATGTCATAAATAATCTAAGCTTATTTCTGTTACTTGCTGGCTTCATCTTCCTGTACTAGGCTCCCTATTCATATGAGTTATAATTGATCACAAACTTGTTTAGTATTATCTATTGACTAACAATTGATATCAGACATATGGCTCGCGCATTACGGCTGGGGTCCAGAGGCAAGGCCCCGGTGGGGGTCGAGGGGGTGAAGCCCCACGAAGCTCCTGGGTTTCTACACTTTAAAACCCCATAGACTCTAGGAGGCCCTAAAATATCAGATATATTAGTTACAGACAGAAACACCATCAGACATTACTGCCACATTTTGTATTAAAGCACTCATTCAATAAACAAATAATTTATGAGTTTTGAATGCAATGGGCATGAATATTGTACAACACGTGACATAAGCCATTGGTCTATTCAAAAGGCATGCAGCTATGGAATGTCATGTGACATGTGCTTAGCCAATCACAATTCAAGATCATTCTTAGGTGTTGCATAATGGGTACTATTCGTAGCTCAAAATGATGGTAAGACTTAAAGGGACTGAAAAGTCGCATATCATGTTTTCTTCCAGCTGGCCCTTCTCTGGTAATATTCGGGAATACCCGTATACTTTCGGAAAACAAGTGCGCACGAATTGTGTACATTTCCCTATGCAGTACGCATTCAACCGAAGAAAGGCAAACTGCACACGGCCCTACCTTCAACGGCAATTCTGTTCGCAGCTCCATGATTGTTGTTACACCTGGCCTTGCAATAGGGGCAAGCGAATGGTATTGAACGTACTTGGATTACGAGCGACGCATCCCTTTAACCCGTTGCTTCCGACATGCTATTCAGTTAATACAACGCCCATCGCATTCCTGTAGCCCCTGTAGCCAACAGGCCAAGGGCTAATGACATGATTGGTCATAATCCTCAATTTGGGGTAAAATTATTCTAGAATCAAGTAAACTATGTAGGGATTCTATTGTGAACATTCTGTAGTCAAAACATGACTCATTTCAAAATAACTTCCATCAGTATGATTTGTGACAGACAAATCTGTTATGTAGCTTTCTTTGGAATTTATTTCTCTCGGGCCGCAAGAGCATTTAACTACTTGTATGTTCACACTTGATTCTCCTTAAATAAACAAACTCAAGGCATATCTTTCCAGCCAGGAGATCTACTCCAGCTGGTGTATCCTTGGTATATCTTCCAACCAGTTTGGTTCTAAGGCATTTTTTTTTAATTTCTCCCAATCATGTCACTGGAATGTAAAAGAATTTACTCACATGACCTCCCAAGGACATGCCAGTGAGGCCGAGGGGCCCGAATCCTTGCCGCTCACACCAGTGCAGCATCGCTAATCCTTCCAGGATGAGGCCTCCTCCCATCACAAACAGGTCATTGACGTGGTGAAGACTTGACCGTCTGGGAGAAAGACATACAAAGTCAATTCATCATTGTTATAATCCTCCTCATCACCGTCGTCGTCGTCGTCGTCATCATCATCATCACATTATCATCTTATCAACACCATGATCAACATCATCATCATCACTAACATCATCTTCATCATTTCATGATGAAGACTAAGCCTGTAACATTGCGTTTAATCAGTTAAACGTTAAACGTTATCAAAAAACCTCGGTTAATCGTTTAGACGCCCGATATGATAATGAGAAAGAGATGATTAATTGACTAATTAAATAGTACACTGCAGTCTACTAGTTGTACTCGCGTCCATTACGAACATGTCAACACACGTCACGGCACACAAGCACACCGATGTCTCCCACCGTAACTACATGGAAAAGACATCAACCATGATCAACACTCAACACAAACTATGTCCTCAATCATCAAATTATAGACAACAAACTCACCACACATTCACTTTGATGACAAGATTTTCGAACTTTATTCCAAAATAAATTCATCTTCGATTGTTCTACAAATGTGTCTTTTCATGTCAACTCGGCCGTCTACACACCACGCCATTCAATGGTGTCATATTTTGCGCATACGATAGTGCACACAGGACTGCACCATACCTTTGCGGTGGGATTCACCATTCATTTGACTGCGACCATTTACCGCGCAGTGTGGTTGTGGGCATCATACACAGAGAATGCACGCAAACAGATTACCAGTCTCGCTGAGAGTGAATGCACTGTTGATCGTGCATGCACAACTTTAACGGTCGGCGCTCTAGTGCAGTGTGATTGTCATATAAGTGGGACTAAGTGAGAATGATCGTCTTCGACGCGATGTGGATAGAAAATGTACAAGAAAGTCGGGGAAAGTTAGAAAAGTGGAATAATCAATGCAGAATTCGTTTAAACGGATTTCAAAATATCTAAACGTAAGCAACAAAAATTAAGTTTAAACGCTAAAACAGATTTTGTCAACAGCCTTAATGAAGACTTGACTGTCCGGGAGAAAGACATACAAAGTCAATTCATCATTGTTATCCTCCTTCTCCACCTCCTCCTCCTCCTCCTCATCATTATCATCATCATCATCGTCATCATCATCATCATCATCATATTATCATCTTTATCATCACCATGACGAACATCATCATCATTACCACTGCCATTACCATCATCATCATCATTTATCATCATCATCATCATTTATCATCATCATTTATCATCACCATCATCGTCATCATCATCACTAAGAACATAATCACGATAATGAAGACTAGTCCATCTGAAGACAGGCATATAAAATCATTTCATCAATACAGTGTATTACCCTCCTCCTCCTCCTCCTCATTTTCATCATGATCTACAAATTTGTGCAGTATTCTTCTGCACAAGATGGCATTTGCTGCTTACTCAACTTTGAATAAACACATTAGCAAGCACTGGAAATACATATAGGTACCATCATTGGGGAGTATGAGAAGCAGGGTTGGCAGTTTCTTCGGCAGGCGTTTTTTTTCCCGCCAGTTTTTACCGTTTTTTTCCATCCTGAAAAAACAGTTTTTTTCCGCTTTTTCGGAAGAAATGGGAAAAAACCTCCGAAATGTTTCATTTTTCCTTATTTATTCAAGATTTTCATTTTATAAACTATCATAAGTATAACAAAACAGGACAACTCTTTTGTTATTTTATTTTCCCCTGTTTTGGTTATGAACTTCTAACCATAGTTTGTTGATTCCCTCCTATTCATGGTCACTTCTCCATGCAACTTACTGTACTCAATTGATTGTACTGCAATGTATACAGCTCAGTTTATAGCATGGAGTAAAATAGTCAGATAATTAGCTTTGTGTAAGCTTAACTTGGTCACCTTTTTGTTATAAGTTTTAAGAGAATTGATTTGATGCCAGCCAGAATATCAGTGGTACAGTTATGTTTGTGGCAGCCAGGCACTCTCAGTTTCCAGTTTTTTCCGGTAAGAACCGGAAAAAAATAGTTTCTTCCAGTTTTTTCCACTGTCCCGGAAAAAAAGTAGTTTTTTCCGGAAGAAACCCAACCCTGATTTGAAGATGGTGGCTGTTGGTAACAATAAAAAGCGGTGTTTTATAATCCAATTATTATAATGATCAAAGGGCATAACAAGTACATGTAGCTAACAGCTACATGTATAAATCATACTCACAACTGATCCTTGGGTTTCCTTAACCCATAGAAGGGATTTTCTAGCAGCAAAGAACCGATGCCATACTCCTTGATAAGAGGCCTGGCAAGAAATGTTCTCCTTCTCCAGAAGAACTGTCGAATACAAAATATGTGAAATAAATCAAATCAAAATTTCTTTAAAAAACATATTTGAAAGAGCTTGTACAATCTTGAATCTCTTCGCAGTAGGGTTGCAAACTACCATGTGACCCCATATACAGTGTGTCCCAGAAAAAATGGTCCAATCGGGAGAAAATTATTCAAGGTAATTACTTTTCTCAAAAGGTATGTGTATTTGGTATCATATTAAAGCAGAATAAATTTTCTTTCTGATAAAGTTATTTTCATTTAATTTATGTGTATAAATCAAAAGTAATGACTACTTTTGTGAAGTCAGGCAAGATCACATTTGTCCCACTTTTGTGTATTGGTCATATTAATGACAACTGAATTAGTGGTATTGTTTGCTTACAGAACTCATAAAATTGAATTACAAAAATCTATAATAAAACAAATAAAAAATGCATTTTGTCTTCCAATATGTTTTGTAATGATTATCTAGTAAATAAAAAAAAATCAATAAATACAAATAACTGTTACTCGGCATTCAAATGATATTGCACATGTTCATGTCTTCTGTTTACCAAACTGCATTCGCATGGACATGATGATCTACACATCTCATTCATGTTAGGCCTTTTGTCAAAGTTATGTACCCCCTTTGTACTACAAATGATAGGAAATGAGAAATGTACATCCTAAAAAAATCTGTTCGTTCAGCTAAATTGAATGAGTACACAATACTGGTACTTTTCACACTCTCAGTCTGTTTCTTTGTTAAACGATATGCAGAACCATGCGTGTAGCTGTGTACATGTATAGCACATACAGTATACTGGGGCAAACACAATTTTGCATCATTGCAGAAAATTCAATATATCTCAGGATTGACACAACCAAATGAAATGAAATTAATTGCACTGGAAAGTTTGGTCTTTTAGCTTTATGACAATATCCAGCTTGACTAGGTATTTAGAAAAATAATTTCTGATTGGACCATTTTTTGGGGGGACACACTGTATCTGGTCACATCAGGACCAATACTAATTTGGAAACATGAGAATCGGTTAGACTATGTTCAAACACAATGTTCCTTTGAAGTATGCATGTCATTATTTACTCCTTGTTCTGACTTTTTGTAACAAACTGTACATGTATGTGTTATGTCATTTGAATGAACTGGAACTAAAATAAATATAACAGAGCAGTGTTGTAGTCGAGTCACCACCTTCTGAGGCCAAGACCGAGTCCGAGTCACAACCTCAGAATCTGAGTCCAAGTCACCATTGTTCGAGGCCGAGGCCAAGTCACCACTCTCTGAGGCCTAGGCCGAGTCTGAGTCACCAACTTACAAAATAATGTAATATTTTAGGCCATAGTTTTAACCTTTTACACTTACTTTGATACCCTATAATCAATTAAACACAATCATTCAGCCAACAAACATTGAACCACATGAATAAATGCTTGAGACATTTGTGGGGAGGGTGGATTGTGTTCAGACCTGTGAATTTACTTACTCCTAAACCAGACAATCTAATGCCCCTAGCCTCTCAGGACAGAGGCATGATATCCTACTTACATGATCCCCTGTTCCTGCCATGTGGATACAGACTGGTTTCCTTTGCGTTGGCCATTGTGTGGGTACAATCAACTGGAACCTAGAAAATATGTAGAAGCAAGGTGGGAGGATTAAGAATTTACAATTATTCAACTGGTTTAATTCAATTGCACATAATAATACATACAGTCAAACCTGTCTCATCTACCTGTCTATAGAGGTCACTAAAACCCCATTCAGATAGCCCAAGTTCGCTGGCTCTGCTACCCCTCCGCTTTCTGTCTGAATGGTTTAAGCCAGCGAAAAGGAGTATTAAGTATACCCGCTCTGAGCCCGTTTTGAAACACCTCCGGAGGAGTTTCAGAGCCGGCGAAAAGGAGTAGCTGATACGCTTCACCTTCTGTGTGAAAGGGTTAAGCCGCCTCTGCTACTCCTCGTGCAGTGATGCATGCCGAGTTCACCAACATCCGCACCAAAACACAAAAGACAATCGCGCGTATAAAATATACACTTCCTGTTCCGGTATCATGAGGCCTTTCTGGTTGTTGTGTGAATGGATTAAGATGGCAAAAAGGCGTAGCTACTACACCTATTTTGTGCTATCTGAAGGACGTTAATGGAGTATTTTAAGATCTCTCTGAACCGCCTCAGCTACACCATTTTCTATCTAAATGGGGCTTAAGAAGATTCCCTTACAGAAAATCATGTGTCATGTGTTATAGAACCTGTAGATAGCAGTCACATGACCACCTTTAAGGCCACCTTACCTTGGGTGCATTTTATACAGGTTTCACTGTATATAACAACTGCTTTACTGACCTTGCATTGTGTTGTTTGCATTCTTCATACATTGAGCTTTCATTACAGTGTCATTTCACCATAGTGTGTCAAAGCAAAATTACAAATAATTTCATGGTTCAGCTACACAAGCAGAAAGATTTTTTTTTTTTTATTAATTATGGTGATTTACTGGGTAATTTCCATCATACTAAACCATAACCATTCACCAATGTAAAGTGTCTGAAATGAACCACAACTTTGCTTCAGAATGCATTTACATGTACTTATAATACAGTACTGTAATGACACAGTGAATTAAAAACAACACTACTAGAAAGTTGTCTTATTCTTGGTGCGCCAGAAAATATTGCAGTGCACAGGGGGTTCTACAAACAACACATAAAAGAGTTCAACTACAAATAAGGTTTAATGATGTTTTGAAAATAAAATTTTGTGGAACTTTTCACTCACAGACCAAACCTAATGCACCTTACTTAATATTTTGTTTTGGCTTTACTTGTTGCACGGTAATTTTTTGTTAAGGGGAAGGGGGCAAAGAGTTTACAGGAAAAAGTACTTGATCATGAAAAGTGACAGTTACTCTCTTCAATATTACACCAATATTTATAAGTGAACGTCCACGGGTTGAATATCTTACCTAGCTGTCTTAACTTCTTTGGGCATGACATTTGGCAGGTAAACGTCAAACGGCGATCGAAAGTGACCATCAACAATTCGAACTTCTCCCTTCTGCACATCCTGTGTTTGAGAAGAAAATGTTAGCCGTTACATCTCAACAAAATAATCTGTAATGATCTAGAATTTCTAAAGCTTATCCAGTTTTGTTATGGATATAAACGTAATCCCATATATGATGGATAATCATGCTACTAGAATTTTTTTGAAAACCTAGCCAGAGCACTAAGACTTCATTTTAATATAACTTTTTTTTTTGTATAACAGCAATATAAATGAATATTAAATTAAATACAAAATTGTTTTTAATATTAGAATTGCAATTAATGACCTGTTCCACGTTTTTTTTCCAAGTATGAAATTTTAATTGTTTAGAAGAAAATCTAGGTATTTTTCTACAAAAAATGTACAGAACTAACCATCATTTTCAGGATCTTTTTTATTGCATATTTAAATATGATTTCCTAAACTTTTTACACTCTTCTTTTTAAAATCTAGATTTCAGCAAATATCCTAAAATGTATAGCATCTCTGCTTATGTGTATCAGGCTGGAATGTAGTCGAGGCCGGTCGTTCCGAGTCACGAGGCCGCTGGAAAAACATTGTTCCCATAGACTTTGTACACGTGACTCGGTCCGAGGCCAAGGCCAGGGCCGGCAAACTCCAGGCCTCGACTACATCCCTGGTATCAGGACAATTGACTCCCTCGGATGAGAGTTCCCCAGGACTACTAATCTCTCTGAGGAAAACTCCCCTGGAATACGGATCCGCTGGAAGACATCTCTCCCCAGAGGACAGCTCCCCTGGAAAACTCCCCAAGAGGACAACTCACCCAAAGGAGTACTCTAGCTCCTGAGGACAACTCACCCAAAGGAGTACTCTAGCTCCTGAGGACAACTCACCCAAAGGAGTACTCTAGCTCCTGAGGACAACTCACCCAAAGGAGTACTCTAGCTCCTGAGGACAACTCACCCAAAGGAGTACTCTAGCTCCCGAGGACAACTCACCCAAAGGAGTACTCTAGCTCCTGAGGACAACTCACCCAAAGGAGTACTCTAGCTCCTGAGGACAACTCACCCAAAGGAGTACTCTAGCTCCTGAGGACAACACTCAGACTTCCCCATCCATGCACAGGGTTTATTTTTGGAAGGATATAATCCCTATTTCATCATTGAAATTGGCAACATTACCCTTTTTTTTTTATTCTTTTAATGGCACTTCCAAAAGAGGTGTTATTGCATTACAAATTAAGAATAAAACAATTTTATATAGTTTCTGGTCAAACATTGCCAATTTGCGTGAGAAATACTGGATTTTCAATAATTAAAAGCAATGCCA
>JZLH01S0272270.1:16942-28495 GCA_001188425.1 Eucidaris tribuloides
ATAATTCACATGAGATATATGGTAGTGAAATAAAACATCAGAGAAAATAATATAAGCTTATAACATGTTATTCTCGAGTCCATATTTGTTATATTAGTATGTCAGGATCAAAGAGCGAGGACAAAATTCCGGCAGCTACAATTAGAAGTCGCCAAGATAAAATAAAACGTCACTTCAAATGCAAAAGTCAATGAATGCTGTGATCTGTGATCCCCTGTTTGGAGAAGCAACGGAATATAAGGATAAAGCTTTTTTTGATTGCTGAAAAATTCCAGTCGTCACATACAAAGTGAATGTTAAAATCCTGCAGTCGTATATGAGAATCCCAGTTTTTTTAACAAAGAATATGGAAGGGTTCTGAATATAAGTGATAATCAAAATTCACAGAAACGTTTACGATAGTTATTTCAAAAGCAGATCACTCCACCATACAGACAAAATTCTATCCTAGTGCGAGTCCTGTGTGTTACAGTACGAAAATGAACAACATCACTATGAAGGAGGAAAAGATCATAGCCTAGGTAGGCAAGCTAATAATACATAAAAACACGGACAAAGATAAAAGTCTAATATTCACTAGCTTTGGATGCGATCACAGTATTTTGTCACTATAGATAATGACAGACCGGGAGTTATCTAGCGAAAGGCCATCACACCGCTAGAAGCGTTTGTGTCACAGCTCTTCTTCGATAAGTCGTGGTGCGTCGTAGTAGCAATCAAGAACCTTAGCCCATGTCTGACAGTATGGAACTTTGCTCGACAACATACATCCTTGAAAGAGGACCTCGTTCAGCCGCCCGATTTCATGCCTTATTCAACGAGTACGGGTTCAGGAAGACGACAGAATTCTTGGGCCAAATCACCAAGGGAAATCGACAAGTCAATCTTCCGAACAATATCAAACAGTATCTTTGTTGCCTGACTTGCGGTCGCGAAACACTATACTGCCCCGGCCATATTGCCATTTTCAGACACGCCGCGGTCCGGCCCGCCGGGCTAGCTGCGTACCGTATACTCACCTGAACTCTAACACTACGGTAGTGTTTAGAGTTCAGTGCCGTACACTGAACTCTCTCGTACCGTACGTACCCGCGCTCGCGTGCTGTTGTTGTTTTTGATATTCGCAAACCGACCGTAGTGTGCCATCTCTCGGTAAAAACTTTTTTTTTTTTTTTGAAAAGTGCAGGGTCGGGGTTTTTTTAGGGTCGGCGGGTTACGCCAATACAACAATTTTTTTTTTTGGGCCTAAGTTGGAAATTCAAGATTAAGAATGACTAAAAGTACACCTGATTGAGAATCATCCAAGCAAAGTTAAAACTCACTTGCCCAACATATAACGTATAAGATCCCCGTCTCCATATTACTCAACTAAGTCAGACTCCTACTACTAGCTCCTCTGACATGTTTGAATCTCTGATTCTGAATGTGTCTCAATTCCACACCCCCTGACACACCCGTTCCAAGCACTGGCGTTCATAGGCTTTAACTTACGTTGCTGTTTGTTTGTTTGACTTTGTGGGAGTGACACTCGAATGTGTTCCGACAGTTTTGGCGGGTAGATTTGGTGAGGTCGTGGTGCGTTTGCATTCCTTGATCTTGTGATACATGTCGACAACTTGACAAGCGAACTAATCTGCGTGTAGTTGTCACAACACTGAGCTGAATGAAGTTTCACTTCACAAGTGGGCCGGGTTTCACAGGCAGGCTTGATCTAACAGTAGCCAGGTAGTACACTGCAGTGACTGACCAAGTGACAAACCGACAATCATGACATGCTGCACAATTCTGCACAAGCACTTCCATTCATTTCACGTGTAGGCCTACTGTAGGTGAGGTTTTGCGTTTGTTTACTTGCCGGTGTTTCCCGCGCTAGCTCTGTCAGTACAGTGCAGCTTGTACTTCCGGTGTAAAGGAAGCAGTCATGCGGTCACGCACCCGTTCGCCTGCGATATAAGTGCTACATAACATTAACATGTATGGGATTTTGACATCGATCTGTCATTCTTCACGCTTCTTCTGCTGGCAGCGTAGGTCACGCGTTTTCCTTTGACTGAGTAAGATGAAGTATTGCCGACAAAAATGATTGAAAAGGCGAGCAACATTGGATCGTGTCTACAGGAAACGCTCCTTACGGAAATTCTTCACTCGAGATGGGGTAGTCCGGGCCACACTGAAAAGGTATGCGGGGTCAGCTAGCTAGCCACAGCCAGCCCATGTCATCTGACACTCCGCCGCTCCTCGGCCACTCACGAGAGTCATGCCTTGACTCTGTGTGCGATTCTTATACCTGGCCAAAATTGCATTTCTGAATACAAATCAAATAATTCGAACTTTAAGGCACTGTATACACAATGTTTCCAGTTTAAAAAATCGAGCTACATGATTCCCCATGCTACTAGTGTCTTTAATACAGTCTAAAAATGAAGCCTGAAAAAATTGCATTGTAATCATTAAGTGCTTTAAAAAAGTGAAAATCATTGAAGAGACCATTTCCAAGCTTTTCTCCCATAGACTGCTGTGTTTGCAGAATTCCTATCGCCCGATATAAAATTCATGTGCCAATTTGTATTGCACATATTGTACTAGTGACAGCATAACTGTCCAAACTTTTGTGTTCTAGGGTGTAGGGTGTTTATTTGTCCATTCAAACACTGTCAAATATGTCAGATAGCAAAGTTCGACAATTTTAAACCGGGCCTTTCACACTGTCTTTAGTAAGTCCTCATAATTCGAGCCAGACATGATATTTGGTTTGAGACAGTTAGTTTTTGATATTAAAAAAATAATAAAAATAATAGGTGCCGATTTTGGAACCATGTCTCCTGTTGTTGCTTATTGTTGGTGTTTGTTTGGCGATCAGTGATAATTGACTATTGGCGCATCTCTCGTCATAGTTTTTTATTCATTTTGGCTGGTTTGGAGGCGCGTCGTTCAAGATTGAATATTTGCGCCTTTATTTTTAACATTGGATTTATATTAAAGTAATTTTATTTCGAAAAATAGCAGATTGATTAATCTATTTATATAAAGTGAATCCAAACAAAACATTTTTCTTTTTCAAAAATTCTGCGCGGGGAGCAGTCTACTCGCTAACGGTTTACAACAGATAAAAACCCTGTGCATAAGACAAAATCTGGTCAGCCCGGCTACGGTAAATACCCACATAACTTCCATAAAAGCGCCCTCTATCATCAAATTTTAAAAATCTCCAAGAAAAGATAGGCAGACAGCTGTAAGGAGTATTAGCATCTGTTGCACAATACCCAGTCCGCAGGTCGAAAAACCAGTTGACACCAGTTGCATGGACTTGAAAACCATTGGAAATTTAACTGGTCTCAACTGTTTTATTTTTTAATGGGATTAACACTGGTATCAACTGGTACCAGTTGAAACCAGTAGAGTTGAAACCAACTGGACCCAGTTGAAACCAAAAATGAAACAATAATCCAGTTGTAAAGATCCAAGTTATTACCAGTTATGAGGCGGTTCCCAGTTGAAACCAGTAGATTTTAACTGGTCCCAGTTGAAACCAGTACTAGGTTTTCAACTGATCCCAGTTGAAACCAGTTGTTTTTAACTGGTCCCAGTTGAAACCAGTAGTATTCAACAGGTCCCAGTTGAAACAGTAGTTTTTCAACCTGGTCCCAGTTGAAACCAGTAACATATATGGTCGCAGTTGAAAACCATAGATCAACTTTTCCCAGTTGAAACCAGCAGTCTTCAACTGTCCCCCCCCCCCCCCCCCGCCAACATGCCCAAGTGCAAGGAACGCCGCCCATGCATGGGCCATGGCCAATGGAATGTTCTGTGCACGTGGTGTTATAGGTTCTGCCAACACTAAAAACGATCACTGATGATGTATGGAAAAGTAACAAATTACTACAGTTGTGTATATGTGTCATATCCTGGACCACATCACTCACGGAGTCGTAGCTTGACTTTGAGCACGATTCTTATAGATCTCAAGCCAGAAATTGTATTTCTGTTATAGATTCTCGATCACATATTTAGTCAGCTTTATGAATAAATCCACATTTCTTCAGTTCAGAGCGCATGAGCATTTGGTTCAAGACAGTTTTGTTTCTGGAATAAAAAATTCTACAATTTAGTGGGCAAATTTTTGTGAACCTTTCCCATGCCTTCACACATGAATGAACATTTACCAAGAGGAGAATACACACAGTGTAAGGGGTAATATACATGTACATGTAGCATCTATTTGCACTATATCTCCGCTTGTGCTTATGGGTGGGGTTGGTAACAAAGAATTGGTGCAGTACATGTAGCTAGTATGGAAGCAGACATTATTGAGTATTATTGACTTCAACGCAGTGGAGGTGCTGTACTGCCCCCCCCCCCCCCCCCCCCATAAAAAGCGGCGTAACTGACTTTGGTGTCTAGGAGATATTGAAGCAATGTATTTTACTCAAAGCCTTAAAGCCGTATTCAGTGTCCTTTAACAAGCAGATATGAAACACAGGGACACTTCTAATTAATATTTTTTGTTCTGCATGTTTAACAAGATGTACTGAGTCTCTACACTATACATGCAACTCAATTTTGAAAAAAAAAGTCAGTTATGCTGTTTGTCATGGGGGGGCAGTGTAGTGGTTCCGTGTACATTATTTTTCTTTACTTGTGCAGGTCTGTAAAATTAATTCAATTCTTTTATTTACTTTTGTCAACAGACAATTTGAGTTTTGAGAGTGCTTGCAGATCGTTCTAATGCCAGAGCTTGTGGATGAAACTACCTGTCAACATAGACAAGGTAAGTATGCAGTTATTCATTAGCAAGGTATCGTGACAACTCCCACAGACGACTCATGTACTAACCCGGGGGGGGGGGGGGGGGGGGTGGTTGGCCACTGCCATTACAAGTGTACACGCGTGCGCGTGTATGGACTTTCAAAATGGACCTAAACACGTAGTTATCTGTCATCTCAGAATACCCTGTAAACAACAAGTATTCAAGTCTGAAAAGATACCCTTTAAAGTAAGCTGTTAAATGTATATGCTTTTCCCTGATTTTGGCGATTTTGATACCCTTTTCAATGTACGCCATGCGCGTGTATGGACTTTCAAAATGGACCCTAAACACATAGTTTAATTTGTCGATCTCAGAATACCCTAAACAACAAGTATAAAATCTGAAAAGATACCCTTTAATAATTAACCTTCTGCTGAATACCCTAAACAAGTATTCTGAAAAGATCCCTTTTAGAAGTAAGCTTCTGTTACATAGTATACCGCTTTTTTCTGATTTGTGCGATTTGGATACCCTTTTCAATTTTCGCCTTCATTGCGCGTGTATTGGACTTTCTCAAAATGGACCGTAAACACATAGTATCTGTCCACTCAAATCCTAAACAGTATTCTGAAAAAGATACCTCTTTAAGAGTAAGCTTCTGTTAAAAGTATACACTTTTTTCCTTGATTTTGGCGATTTGGATATCCCTTTTCAGTTTACCCTGCATACACTGCCCGACTCTTGAAAAAACACCCTTTTTAACGCGTGTTTTCACACGCACATCATGTACACTCTTGTAATGGCATGCCGCCCCCCCCCCACCCTTGGTGTACTAACAACTTTCCTCAGAGGACAATTTATACCTGACAACTCCCTAAAGATGGCTTTAATGCCTGACAACTTCCCAGAAGACTTTACTTGCCAGATAAGAGGACTATTTCCAGAGGACAACTCCTCTAGAGAGTTTAGTAATGTTTCAGATTTAAAAACCCATCCAGTCACAATATTCCACATTTTTGTGGTTTGTTATCATAACTCCTTGAATTAAGAGTAGAAAAATAAAGGAAATAACTCAAAGAAAGAGAAAATTTCACTTCAATTTTAGCCATACTTCATGTCCAATGTTTGAGTTCAATCACGGATTTTCCTTGAGAAAAATGATCAAGAATTCTTCAAAAGTTGGCATAGATGAACTCTTGATACTTTCAACCATTGAAGGTTATTGTTCTATGTCAATGGTCTGATATTTGTGTCACAATTGTTTGCACTGTTGACAAAACACCAACAATGTTTGACTTCCAAATAACCCAGACTCAGGTGAATAACAATGGGCATGCAAGGGCTTTGAGAACACTTAGCAAAAGGTAATTGGGGTGTTGCTAGCTGTTTTTGGTGATTATAAGGGAGGTATTTGAAGACCAAACACTGACTGTAACATGTATAAGGGAGGTTTTTGAAGACCAAAAAGTTACTTCCAAATGAAACCACACTCAGGTGTATAACAATGGGTATGCAAGAGCTTTGAGAGCACTTGGCAAAAGGTAATTGGGTGTCACTTCCACGCACAGGGTTTATTTTTGGAAGGATAAAATCCCTATTTCATCATTGAAATTGGCAACATATTTTTTTATTTCTTTTAATGGCACTTCCAAAAGAGGTGTTATTGCATTACAAATTAAGAATAAAACAATTTTATATAGTTTTCTGGTCAAACATTGCCAATTTGCGTGAGAAATACTGGATTTTCAATAATTAAAAGCAATGCCAATTTGAAGATTTCTTGATCATTTTTCTCAGGAAAAATCCTGTGATTGACTCAAACATTGGACATGAAGTATAGGCTAAAATTGAAGTGAAAATTTTCCTCTTTCTTTTGAGTTATTTTCCTTTATTTTTCTACTCTTAATTCAGGAGTTATGATAACAAACCACAAAATGTGGAATTTGTGCATGGATGGGTTTTTAAATCTGAAACATTACTAAACTCCTCTAGAGGAGTTGTCCTCTGGAAATAGTCCTCTTATCTGGCAAAGTAAGTCTTCTGGGGAAGTTGTCAGGCATTAAAGCCATCCTTTAGGGGAGTTGTCAGGTATAAATTGTCCTCTGAGGAGTTGTTAGTACACCAAGGGTGGGGGGGGGGGGGTCAATGCCATTACAAGGTGTACATGATGTGCGTGTGAAAACACGCGTAAAAAGGGTTGTTTTTCAAGGTCGGGCAGTGTATGCAGGTAAACTGAAAAGGGTATCCAAATCGCCAAAATCGGGAAAAAAGTGTATACTTTTTAACAGAAGCTTACTTTAAAAGGGTATCTTTTCAGAATACTTGTTTAGGGTATTCTGAGATGGACAGATAACTATGTGTTTACGGTCCATTTTGAAAGTCCATACACGCGCATGGCGAAAATTGAAAAGGGTATCCAAATCGCCAAAATCAGGAAAAAAGCGTATACTTGTAACAGAAGCTTACTCTAAAAGGGTATCTTTTCAGAATACTTGTTTAGGGTATTCAGCAGAAGGTTAATTTTAAAAGGGTATCTTTTCAGATTTGTATACTTGTTGTTTAGGGTATTCTGAGATCGACAAATAACTATGTGTTTAGGGTCCATTTTGAAAGTCCATACACGCGCATGGCGTACATTGAAAAGGGTATCAAAATCGCCAAAATCAGGGAAAAAGCATATACATTTAACAGCTTACTTTAAAAGGGTATCTTTTCAGACTTGAATACTTGTTGTTCAGGGTATTCTGAGATTGACAGATAACTACGTGTTTAGGTCTCCAATTTTGAAAGTCCATACACGCGCACGGTGTACACTTGTAATGGCAGTGGCCAACCACCCCCCCCCCCCCCCCCCCGGGTTAGTACATGAGTCGTCCTCTGTGGGAGTTGTCACGATACCTTGCTAATGAAATAACTGCATACTTACCTTGTCTATGTTGACAGGGTAGTTTCCATCCACAAGCTCCTGGCATTTAGAACGATCTGCAAGCACTCTCAAAAACTCAAATTGTCTGTTTGACAAAAGTAAATAAAAGAATTGAATTAATTTTACAGACCTGCACAAGTAAAGAAAATACATGTACACGGAACCACTACACTGCCCCCCCCCATGACAAACAGCATAACTGACTTTTTTTTTCAAAATTGAGTTGCATGTATAGTGTAGAGGACTCAGTACATCTTGTTAAACATGCAGAACAAAAAATATTAATTAGAAGTGTCCCTGTGTTTCATAATCTGCTTGTTAAAAGGACACTGAATACGGCTTTAAGGCTTTGAGTAAAATACATTTTGTTCAATATCTCCTAGACACCAAAATGTCAGTTACGCCCTTTTGTTATGGGGGGGGGGGAGGAGGGGCAGTACAGCACCTCCACTGCGTTGAAGTCAATAATACTCATAATGTCTGCTTCCATACTAGCTACATGTACTGCACCAATTTCTTTGTTACCCAACCCCACCCATACAAGCAAGGGGAATATAGTGCAAATAGATGCTACATGTACATGTATATTACCCCTTACACCTGTGTGTATTCTCCTCTTGGTAAATGTTCATTCATGTGTGAAGGCATGGGAAAGGGTTCCAAAAATTTGGCACCTAAAAATTGTAGAATTTTTTTATTCCAGAAACAAAACTGTCTTGAACCAAATGCTCATGCCTGAACTGAAGAAATGTGGATTTATTCATTAAAGCTGTAAATATGTGATCGAGAATCTATAACAGAAATACAATTTCTGGCCTTGAGATCTATAAGAATCGTGCTCAAAGTCAAGCTACGACTCCCGTGAGTGATGTGGTCCAGGATATGGACCACATATACACAACTGTAGTAATTTGTGTACTTTTCCATACATCATCAGTGATCGTTTTTAGTGCTTGGCAGAACCTATACAACACGTGCACAGAACATCTCCATTGGCCATGGCCCATGCCATGGGCGGCGTTCCTTGCCATTGGGCATGTTGGCGGGGGGGGGGGGGGGGGACCAGTTGAAGACTGCTGGTTTCAACTGGGAACAGTTGATCTACTGGTTTCAACTGCGACCATATATGTACTGGTTTCAACTGGGACCAGTTGAAAACTACTGGTTTCAACTGGGACCTGTTGAATACTACTGGTTTCAACTGGGACCAGTTAAAAACCAACTGGTTTCAACTGGGATCAGTTGAAAACCTAGTACTGGTTTCAACTGGGACCAGTTAAAATCTACTGGTTTCAACTGGGACCAGCTCATAACTGGTAATAACTTGGATCTTTACAACTGGATTATTGGTTTCATTTTTGGTTTCAACTGGGTCCAGTTGGTTTCAACTCTACTGGTTTCAACTGGTACCAGTTGATACCAGTTTAATCCCATTAAAAAATAAAACCAGTTGAGACCAGTTAAATTTCCAATGGTTTTCAAGTCCATGCAACTGGTGTCAACTGGTTTTTCGACCTGGGACTGGGTATTGTGCAACAGATGCTATACTACCCCTTACAGCTGTCTGCTATCTTTTCTTGGAGATTTTTAAAATTTGATGATAGAGGGCGCTCTTCTATGGAAGTTATGTGCGTTATTACCGTAGCCGGGCTGACCAGATTTTGTCTTATGCACAGGGTTTTTATCTGTGTAAACCGTTAGCGAGTAGACTGCTCCCCGCGCAGGAATTTTTGAAAAAGAAAAATGCTTTTGTTTGGATTCACTTTATATAAATAGATTAATCAATCTGCTATTATTTTCGAAATAAAATTACTTTAATATAAATCCAATGTTAAAAATAAAGGCGCAAATATTCAATCTTGAACGACGCGCCTCCAAAACCAGCCAAAATGAATAAAAAACTTATGACGAGAGATGGCGCCAATAGTCAATTATCACTGATCGCCAAACAAAACCAACAATAACAACAACAGGAGACATGGTTCCAAAAATCCGGCACCTATTATTTTTATTATTTTTTTAATTCAAAAACTAAACTGTCTCAAACCAAATATTCATGTCTGGCCTGGAAATTATGAGGACTTACTAAAGACAGTGTGAAAGGCCCGTTTAAAAAATTGTCGAACTTTGCTATCTGACATATTTGACAGTGTTTGAATGGACAAATAAACACCCTACACCCTAGAACACAAAAGTTTGGACAGTTATGCTGTCACTAGTACAATATGTGCAGATACAAATTGGCACATGAATTTTATATCGGGCGATAGGAAATTCTGCAACACAGCAGTCTATGGAGAAAAGCTGGAATGGTCTCTCAATGATTTTCACTTTTTTAAAGCACTTAATGATTACAATGCAATTTTTTCAGGGCTTCATTTTTAGACTGTATTAAAGACACTAGTAGCATGGGGAATCATGTAGCTCAGATTTTTTAAACTGGAAACATTGTTATACAGTGCCTTTAAAGTTCGAATTATTGCATATTGTATTCAGAAATGCAATTTTGGCCAGGTATAAGAATCGCACACAGAGTCAAGGCATGACTCTCGTGAGTGGCCGAGAGCCGGGGAGTGTCAGATGACATGGGCTGGCTGTGGCTAGCTAGCTGACCCCGCATACCTTTTCAGTGTGCCCGGACTACCCCATCCTCGAGTGAAGAATTTCGTAAGGAGCAGTTTCCTGTAGACACGATCCAATGTGCTCGCCTTTTCAATCATTTTTGTCGGCAATACTTCATCTTACTCAGTCAAAGGAAAACGCGTGACCTACGCTGCAGCAGAAGAAGAAGTTGAAGAATGAAGATCGATGTCAAAATCCCAAATACATGTTAATGTTATGTAGCACTTATATCGCAGGCGAACGTGCGTGCGTGACCGCATGACTGCTTCCCTTTAACACCGGAAGTACAAGCTGCACTGTACTGACAGAGCTAGCGCGGGAAAACACCGGAAGTAAACAAACGCAAAACCTCACCTACAGTAGGCCTACACGTGAAATGAATGGAGTGCTTGTGCAGAATTGTGCAGCATGTCATGATTGTCGGTTGTCACTTGTCAGTCACTGCAGTGTACTACCTGGCTACTGTTAGATCAAGCCTGCCTGTGAACCCGGCCCACTTGTGAAGTGAAACTTCATTCAGCTCAGTGTTGTGACAACTACAGCGCAGATTAGTTCGCTTGTCAAGTTGTCGACATGTCATCACAAGATCAAGGAATGCAAACGCCACCACGACCTCACCAAAAGGCTACCGCCAAAACTGCGGAACACATTTCGAGTGTCACTCCCACAAAGTCAAACAAACAAACAGCAACGTAAGTTAAGCCTATGACACGCCCAGTGTCTTGGGAACGGGTGTGTCAGGGGGTGTGGGAATTGAGCACATTCAGAATCAGAGATTCAAA
This sequence comes from Eucidaris tribuloides, assembly GCA_001188425.1. Taxonomy (NCBI): domain Eukaryota; kingdom Metazoa; phylum Echinodermata; class Echinoidea; order Cidaroida; family Cidaridae; genus Eucidaris; species Eucidaris tribuloides. Next base: position 28,020 of record JZLH01S0272270.1, read on the forward strand.
CATGTCAGAGGAGCTAGTAGGAGTCTGAACTTAGTTGAAGTAATATGGAGACGGGAGTCTTATAACGTTATATGTTTGGCAGTTGAGTTTTAACTTTGCTTTGGATTGATTCTCAATCAAGTGTACTTTTAGTCATTCTTAATCTTGAATTTCAACTTAAGGCCCAAAAAAAAAATTGTTGTATTGGCGTAACCCGCCCGACCCTAAAAAAACCCCGACCCTGCACTTTTCAAAAAAAAAGAAAAAGTTTTTACCGAGAGATGGCACACTACGGGTTTGCGAATATCAAAAACAACAACAGCACGCGAGCGCGGGTACGGTACGGTACGAGAGTTCAGTGTACGGCACTGAACTCTAACACTACCGTAGTGTTAGAGTTCAGTGGTATACGGTACGCAGCTAGCCCGGCGCGGCCGGCCGCGCGGGTGTCTGAAAATGGCAATATGGCCGGGCAGTATAGTGTTTCCGCGACCGGC
>JZLH01S0272270.1:28545-41401 GCA_001188425.1 Eucidaris tribuloides
CAATAAAATCATGAAAATGTGCTTAAGTTAAATGCATTTTGCTACCTTGTCAATTTGCCATTGTTTTGATTCTATCAGTATCATTCATGTCCACCTGGCTTTCACTTCAGGGGCCATATTCTGAAAATTGTTTTAGAAGGAATTCTGTTCTAAGTCATACAGTTACAATTTCGTATTCTGAAAATCCTAAAACAAAATCTCTTCTAACTTTTCTCCTAGAAGAATAAATTGCATATGTGCATATTTCAGAGTTAGAACAGTTTTCGTATTCTGAAAATGAAGTTAGAAGAAAATTTAAAACACCTCACAAGCTCTTCTACAGCGAGGGTAAGGATGGTAGCCTGTAACAAATTTGGCGTTTTCTTCGTCCAGCTCTCTGATTATGTCCGACAAGTGTAAATTAGGTTAATTTCCATTGATCCAATTACCTAAATTTGTAAAAGCTTGTGCTTGGAATGAATATACAATGATGAGGCTTTAGCTACATGTATGGAGTATAACTCGTTGCTTGATCAGGCGCATTGCGAGTGTGTGTGTGTCATTCACCCGGGTCATTCATTTGGGTTTTTCTGTTTAGGTTTTTACTAATACTTTATTTTTTTCATACTTTGTTTCTTGTGGAATAATTATCATTGATACAATTAATTGTATAGTGTTCTTCTATATCTATGTGAAAGTTAAATTCATTCATTCATTCATGCATGCATTCGCTCATCCACCACGTACATAATATGTGCGCAATATTGTGTGCATTCAATGCGCTGTTGATGCACGTTGCATTCCTCTGACACGCAGTTGTTTACATTGTAAAGGCAGACGTGATTAACTAACTTTCCAATAAACACTTGTCCTAATTGGTAGAAGCAAGAAAATGTGGGTGTGTCATGGGCGGGGTCGGGTCATCTTTGCTAACATCATCCTAGAACAAATAGGAAAAAATAGCCATAAATTTGAGTAAACTGTTCTATTCTGAAATATCAAATATAAAAAATATGAAAGGGTGATGGGGGATTAGGAAGTGGGTAGCAGGAAGGGATAAAAACTAGTATTTTATTTTACTTGGCCTTATCCAATCTAATTTAAACATTGACATGAGAGACTCTTCCTGTCTACTTACATGATGACTAAAATAATGCTTCCTGACATTAATCTGTTGAAAACGGTTTGATTATGCCAAGTAATGTGTATTTCCCACAGACCTTGAGGTGAGATATTTCGTGTTTAGTCTTCAACGGGTTAAGTGTGTGCTCCTGTTTACTGTAGTACTAGTGTAAAAGTGGAAATTTTCGCGCGATTAATTTTTCGCGCTCGGATAGTTTGGTGACGTATCGCATGTTTTTATTTTCGTGGAGGTCCAAAATACATAGCAAGCAAGTGGCACAACACTGCCTCTGCAGGCAGCCACGCATACATGTACGGCACACATTGTACAAGTACAAAAGAGAAAAGTTAGAAGTGCAAAAATAAAATGATTTACAGCTTTTTGCAAAAAATATTCGTCTGTTTTTATTTCGCGCTATCATCGGTATGCGCGAAATGCGAGAAAATTTCCACACCGTGAAATATTCTTAAGTCTTAACCCGTTGCTTACGGGAACCGGATGGGCTCTGTACAAAGTCTATGGGAATTTACAGAATCTCGTAGTCAACGGGTTAAAGAGTTTCTTCAGGCATACTGATGATAAAATAACATTTTAAGACACTTTTTCGTATAGTATACTTTGCCACAAAACCCAGTGATAGACTGATATATAGACTGCAGATTGTGTTTGCAATTTGTGGTACTGCAGCTAGGAATTAAATATTATTCACCCCACTATGTCATCTTTCTCAGATCACAAGATGCCAATAAGAAGAGAGCAGATTATCTTGGCTGGGATGACTACTTCATGGCTGTGGCATTTCTTTCCGCACAGAGGAGTAAGGATCCAAGCTCACAGGTAGTATTGCCTTCCTGGAGAATATGCAATATAACAATTTGACATCACAAGGGAATAATATTCTTAGTAATCTGCACAACTTTTAGCATATGATCAGTCTTTACAGCATCTGTTGGTAATACAGTGTCTTCCAGAAAAAAGGAAACCGAGATTAATGAACATATTTATGTATCTTAATAACAAAACGATATTGTACATAGTTGAGAATATAAAGAAATCGAATATCAAATATAAAGAAATCGAAGTCCATATTCGCAATACACAGCGAGAAATAAAAATACAAAGGATGCATTTCTACCATTTAACTTGGCAAGAACAATGGCACTCGTCAGCCCGGGGTCGGGCATTATACAGCATCCAACCCCAAATATCACCAACAACAGTCCTAAATTGTCACTGCAGAAGAGATGAAATAATCCTGCATAGACTACCTATAGGTAAAGTGCGATTAAACGCATTTCTCTACCTCATCCATAAACACCCTACTGGACTATGCCCACACTGCCAAACTATGGAAACATTAGAGCACTATCTATTGCTTAAGAAACAAACTAAAATCAATGACAAAAACTGGCAAATCCCACAATGAAACAATTGCTGCAGTCTGATCAAACTACCATGAACTGTGTTTTACAATACGTAAAACACACACACAAATATAACCTTTTATAACTGCAAAGTTAACATTTATCATATAGGCTAACCATAACAACCTACTGACAAATCAATAACTAAATAGAAATTTCACTGCACAAAATTATGTTAAAATCCCTATAGAATGATCATGCACTTGCTATTTCCCGTATACTGGACCTGCACATAACATTAACCTGGTAAAATAAAACACCAAGCACTTATTGTTCCCTTATAGGATTTGCACACGGTACAATATCACAATTCATCCGAAGCACCTCTTTGATTAATTCTATAATGTTACCCCTTACTATGTGCGTTTTGAAATATGTGCGTTTTGAAATTTCCAACTATTTGCCTTTGAATTTTATATACAAAAAGAAAACTTTCTGCACATGTATAATACTTTTAACGGTCAGAACAACATCAGCACTGTATATTGTGCTTCCAAAACGTCGGCATATTCGGCCGGGCATATCGGTGGTTCTGGGGGTCTAGGCTACCCCCTCTACGGAGGGAAGCTGAGAAACCTGTCACAACGTACCGTGGCCGGGCTGACACCTAGGGGCCCTAAATAGCGGTTATGTCATTTGCCGGATCACCACGTTATATTTATTTATCGTGATTAAAAAATCAAAAACCAAAATTATTTTGCGGGAAAATTATATATAGTATATCCAAAAACTCCAATTATATTGTCTGGCGTAAATATTCTAATCTATGAATGAACGCCAATAAGCAACAACAACAACAAAAATTACATAGTTGAAAAGCATAATTTCTCTTCTTTGATTTGATACCAGTCACAAACATTTTCATTTATGCATGGCTGAGCAACGACAATCAGAAAGTCTATGGTCGTGCCCCAAGCAAGATATTGTGTGAAGTCAGCCATGCATGAACCTTTTGTTCAGCTTGCTTCCAATTGCTCAAAATGTATTCATTCCAAATATCACGCTAAAACAGGCATGTTTTCATTTTACTTGTTCTCTGGCATACATTAATCATTTTTTACACATGAGGTGTCGATAAAAGAAGAAATTATGAATGTTTATGTCATGCTTTTGTTTCTTAAAATAATTACATTGACTAACCTGAAAATGCAGTCAAAGATTGAATATATGCGTGCAAATGAAATTTTGGAAGCACCTATATCCATTGTTTTCATTCAATCATGCGTAAAAGATGAATTATAAGTTGTGTATCAAATGAAAGAAGAGAAACAGAGCTTTTTAAACATACCTAATTCATTGAAGAAATAGTTCATTATGATAGAATATTTTCGTTATGAAATCCGGGAAATCCTTTTTTCTGGGACACACTATTTCTGATGTTATTTTGTCCAAAATTATTATTTTTTGCCCCCAAATGCTGTAATGGTTAATTCCATGTGAATATAATTGAGGAATAACTATTTTGAGAATTTGCACACAATTTCTTTAATGATATTCAGACTTGCGTAGAGCAATCATAACAATTTTTTTGGCAAATTTCAAGTTCTGGCCCAAAATTATCATCTTTTGCCCAAATATTGTAGTAATGGTGAAAGGCTGTAGATGTGAAACAGCATGAAAAAGTATTAAATTTTGAGCTGAACACACTGTTTATGACATGATGAAATTAAAAGCAAAAGTATTTTTTTTTTAATTTCTCCAAACCTTCACTAATAACATCAAGGGTAGATGACAAAGCCCTTGGGGATGATTCCCACCTGACAACTCTCCCAAAGAACAACTTCCCAAGGAATAGCTCCCCTGGAGGACTCCCCCCCCCCCAAGACAACTCCCCAGAGGACAATGTTTCCAGTTTTAAAATTTGAGTTGTCTTTCAGGAATCTATCTTCCAGGGGAGTTGTCAGGAGGATCCGGGGTGTTTTCCTCGAGGGAGTTGTCCTCTTGATAAGCTGTCCTCTGTAGGAGTTGTCGTCCGGGGGAGTTGTCCTCCAGGAGAAACTTCCTGCGGGGGAGATTTTTTATTTTTTTAATCCGACTTTCCTCATTTAAACACACAGGTTGGTGCGTGTATTGTGAATGAGGAGAAGAAGATTGTTGGAATCGGTTACAATGGCATGCCAAATGGATGCAGTGATGATGCGTTGCCATGGAGACGAAACCATGATGATTGGTTAGAAACCAAATACCCATATGGTAAGCTTCTCCACCACTGGAACCATTTTAATGTTTATAACCCATCGGCTGCGGGAATCGGATGTGCCCTATGTTAACACAATGGGATTTAATAAGAATTTTAGAGGCAGCGGGTTAACTTTAATGTTCACTCAAAATATTTGCATCATATGAAATTAAGCATTAGTTTCTTGTAATGAATTTTAAAACCGTTTGTATTTTACTTGTCGGAAGAATTAGAATATTTTATGTTATATAGTGTGTTACATATTGGTAGCAAATGGAATAGTGATTTTGCATTGTTTTTATTTGTATTACTCCATTGTTGTTTATTTTGAAAAATATTCAATAAACACACCAACACATGCACACACATACCCATACACAGACACACTTGCCTGCACATATACCCATGTCTATGCACACACACACACACACACACACACACACACACACACACACACACACACACACACACACACACACACACACACATACACATACACAAACATACAATCTAATATGATATGAATAAGCATCTGGTATACATAATTATGATTTTTTTTAACCGATGACTAAACAGTTATATCTACTATAAGCAAAAGAGTGGAATTTCAATGATTGTATACTTTCAATTTATGTGTCCACCTGACATATGGAATGTGGGTGATAGGATTGCACAAATGTCCATTTCGTTACAAACCTTTCCATTAACTTTTAACATGCCAAAGTTGCAGATCTGCACCAAATAATACACATGAAGTCCATAGAGGTTCAAGTCCTCTGGCACGTTAAGAGTTAAAACTAAAGTACAAAATTCTAAGTCAATGATATGTGGGGTATATCTATTAAAAGAGATAGGCTAACATTGTGGAGCTTCAATTTAAAAAATTGTCAAATTTTGATATCTGAACTACATAGTAGTGTTCATATGGACAAATAAATACCCTAGAATAAAAAAGTTTGGAAAGTTACACTGCCAATGGCAAGTTATGCATGAATAAACAATTAAAACTCGGGACGAGTTTGAATAGGATAGGTGTACACACAGTAAGTCTATGGGAGAAAATGTGCAGGTGAATCCGATCAACTTACGATTTTCACTTTTTTAAAGCACTAAATAATCATTTTGAAATACAATGTTTTCAGGGCTTCATTTTTAGACCTTATCAAAGATGGGGAATCATGTCGCTCAGATTTTTTTAACTGTGGTAAATGTTAGCCAGTACCTTTAAGTTAATATTACTGAAAAATTTATCAGCCTTTCTTTCATTCACTACTTGTACTATTGCCTCCAACAGAATTATGATTGTTTAAATAATTAACAATAAGTCAACAATATTCATTGGGATTGAGGGGGGAAGTTCTGCAAGACAGGGTAAAGATTGTGTACTTCAGGATAATAAACAAATTTCAGTACTCAAATTTAGCTCGTTTTCAGATTGTTCGTCCGTTACTCATTATCGTGATAACTCAAGAATCAGCAGTGGGATTTAAATGAAACTGGTGTTAGGTATCTACTATAATGCCATGATAAACTGATTAGATTTTGGAGTTGAAGGGTCAAAGGTCACAGGGCAGGCTAAAACATGTTTGATTTGGGCAAATTGTTGTAATAACTCAAGAATGGCTTATTGGATTTTAATGTAGCTTGGGTCAAGTATGTAGTATAAGGCACCAATGAACTGATGAGATTTCAAAATTAAACGGTCAAAGGTCACAAGGCATCATACAAATACCTAATTCGGGTCATTACCACGATAACTAAGAATGGCTATTGGGATTTCAATGCAAATTTGAGTCAAGTATTTAGTATGAGGCACTGATACAGTTTTGAAGTTGCAATGTCAAGGTCTGAAGTAGCGATGCCTAATATGTATCTAATTTTGGCTTGCTACCACAAACACCCAAGAACAGCTTATCTGATTCCAGTTTGGGTTACGTATGAAGTATAAGGCAATGATGAAGTGATTAGATTTTGAAGTTGAAAGGTCAAATGTCACAAGGATATATATCTTTCTGATTGGGTATTATTACCATGGTAACTTTAAAAATTCTGATCAGATTGAGTGCATGCATGCACAAGGCTTTTCAATGTAACCAAATAGGCCATTTTCATAACATATTCAAATTTCACATACTTTATAGGTTGTTCTTGAAAAACTGAAAGCTTGTCCAAGGCTTGTCCAACATAGCAACAAGTAATATAACAAACTGGATTCCAGCAATTAAATTTCATTTAAAAGGAGTAAGCTAATGGAATAGCTCGTCTCTAAGTTTCCGGGAATGAAACATCCATGAAATTACGAAACAGCCCATTGGGTGGGAGTGCAGACTTTAGAGGCATAATCAAACAAATACGCTTTTAAAGTTGGTTTTCTATCATTCACACAGTCAATTTTGTGTATATTTCTTTGATTTTTTAAAATTTAAGTCAGAAGTCAAATCTGCTATGTAAACCCTCTATGAAACAATAAAACTTGTTTCATTGAATTCTGATTAATTGAAATGCCATAATTTTGACCTTTGTTTCTCGTAGTGTGTCACGCTGAATTAAACGCCATCATGAATAAGAATTCGGCCGACGTCAAGGGCTGTACAATGTACGTGGCGTTGTTTCCGTGTAACGAGTGTGCCAAGGTCATCATCCAGGCTGGAATTTGCAGAATCGTGTTCCTTTCGGACAAATACCACGAGAAACCCATCATGAAGGCTTCCAGGAGACTTCTGGATCATGCAGGAGTGGAGTACACGTAAGATAAATGGCCCTTTAATTATGACCTTTTTGTTATTATCACGATTCACGAGATTTTTATCATATTATGAGATGTAGCAGTGTCAACTTGGTTTGGATTTGGTTACTGACAATCTTGTCAATGATGACAATGCAAAAAATCACGTAGTTTTTTACCTTTTTTTTTATTTGAGTGTGTGTGTTGCACATGCTTTTTAAAGCCCAAGTTTAGTTTTGGGATTTTTTTTGTTTATTTGAAAGCTTTATGCCTGAAAGTCATAACCCTGCCAATAATAGACTCTGAATGTCTTCTAGTTTTTTATAAAATTAATTCACATGAAATATGCCGGGGCGCGGGGGGGGGGGCGGCAGACTCTAGCTCTTTCAGACGAGGTTTAAATCATATAACGCTTAAGAGCCTTATTAACGCATGTTGGATGCCATAAGTGTAAAACTATCAAGCCGGAGATCTCGGGGGGTCCCCCCCCCCCCCCCCGCCCCCCCCGATATTTTCATGTAGAGTTAATTTAAAAAAAAAGCGTAAAGAGCGTGCGAGAGGAGCGAGTGTATGAACTTTGGGGCATAAAGCTTTCAAATAAACGAAAAATTCCCAAAACTAAACTTGGGCTTTAAAGATTGTGTCATTGAATTGCACGTCAAAAAACATCTAAATGAATGAAATCAGCTGAAATCATATCCAATGTGAAGATTGATATAAATAAACACCTCTCATAGAGACTTGGGGTAAAATATTGAGTTTTGGTGAAAATCTGGACGGTTAAACTTCATACTTTTTCAAATTACTGGGAAGCATTTTCAAAAAATCCGCAACGTCAAACGTGCACGTGCCATTCCAAAATTGTCCGATCAGCCGTTAGCTAGATGTCGTGCGGAGGTTAGCCGTTTGACCAATCAGTGCGCTGCGCTGGTCTTCCGACGTTACACAATAACCGCGATTCGCAGTTTGAGCAAAATTGAAACTCACGGAAAGAACAACATTCTGGTAACATGTCGTTATTAGTTTTTCTCATAAAACAACAAATTCGTGATGTATGGATCTCAAACTTTCAGCACACCATTTGTAAGTACTAAACTACCGTTTGGTATTGATAATGAAGGGAAGTAATGGACTTGCACATCCCTGACACAATCTTTAAGGTATTTATTTATTTGTTTATGGGTCAATCCAAGTCAAATCAACCAATGCTTGTAACCTGACCCCCTGACCCCTGACCCCCCTCTGTAAACTCACACCAAATGTGCCCGCAAGCGTCTGACAGAAGATTCTGAAATATTTTGCCTCATGGTCAAACGGTTGCTAAGATATGGCCTCCCTTAGCAACCAATGCATGGTTGAACAACCAAGTTAAAATCAAATTTTATATTTTTGATTGACTGCTGCAGCTAAGTTAGATAAGATAGATGAGACCGAGATGTGAAAATGATAATTTATTTGTAATGAGGGAAGAGGCTGACCAGAATTCAAATGAAGTTAAAGGATACAGCATCATTTTTGTTTCCAGACTTGTCCCGGTAAAGTAATTAAACACAGTTTTTGTTGAAAGTACAGTATGTGGTTCAGCAAGTACTCAGTAATAGTATCATCTGTAAACTGTATATGCTGAATATTTCACGGTGGTTTTAATTTCGCGACGTACTGAACGCGAAAATGTTCACTTCCTAATATTTCTGTACAAAGTGGCAGGGCTGCCAACTCTCACGCAATGAGCGTGAGACTCACGCGTTTTGGCCCTTTCTCACGCAAATATTTTGTTTGATTTTGCAGGCATTCCTATGTGATCTCACGCTTTTGGACCCTCCCGTTATATCATTGGCCTATGGGAGTCTCACGCAATTTCATTCACTGAGATTGGCAGCTCTGAAGTGGATGCAAATACAATAAAATCGCGAAAAATATACTCCCGCGAATTCCCCATCCTGAAGCAAAATCGTGAAAATATATGGACGCAAAATATATGGTGTATACAGTATATCCATCACCCCATTATACTACTATAAATTCTGAATATACGCTTTGGTTATTTTTCATTCCCAGGAAATTTACCCCAAGCAAGTCGGAGATCATCATAGATTTTTACGCTCTGGATCCAGATGCAAGACCAAAGGAACCCGACAATTCTCTGGGGTCACTGTAACCATGGCAACATAAATGAAAATGTGCCCATCACGTCTAGTGGAGGGAAAGAACTTAACAGATGTATTTTGATGGTGGGACTACTGTAGCCATGGTAACTTATTTGTTTATAAAAAATGTTGGTGAAGGAAAATTTATAAAAGAAGGAATGACAAACTGGCTGAAATATGGGAAATGCACAGGACTTGCAGTGAGACATTACACGGCGACCGAAATATTGAGATATGTCTTGCCATCATTCCAAAAATTACAGTCAAATCATAATTTATAGTGCCCCCATGGAAAGCAGCCTCTGTCCACATCACCTGATCAGCTAGCTGTTCTCACAAGAACTGGCTGCCGTGCTAGAACAAGGAACTTTCGATTGAATGGTCATGGAAATGTTCGACATTTGCTCCGCCAATTATTTCATGCATTAACCCTGACTTCAAACCCCAAACCCTAACCCTAACCCTTACCCTATTCTGAACTGGAAACCCAATGGCAACTCAAACTCTCTGTCTCTGAGATATTGTTACCACAGCAACCGTTGCCAGAGCAAATGTCGGATCAGCGGACATGGACATGTGAACATGTCGACTGCTTGCTCAAGTACATAGACTGTTGAAGTCTGTTTCAATCCAAAGCAGCGTGAGTCACTAGAACTGTGTACTAACATAAAGTTTTATGCACGTTTATTTAAACAAAGATTGTTCGTGACAACCTAAAATCTCTACCGGAGGCTTGCCAGATATAGCAACAAGTAATGCAAACAGACTGGATACCAAGTATTGTAGCCTATAATAGGGTACAATAGACCAATTGACAAAAAGGGTTCCATAAGCAGTTGGTCTATCAGATCCTTTTCCGTAATCAGTCTATTGGACCCTCAGTCTATAGTTGCGTTCACAAAGGCAGTTATTACCGGGCATATCTTTGTCGGGTATAAGTCCGACGTAATAAAAATAATTCCATTGATCCACCAACGCGTCCACACGTGTCGGTATTAACACTTATACCCGAAAAAACTTATGCCCGACACGTTATAATCGGTAATAGCAGACAGGAAATGACGTAGTCAAGGTGCTATCGGGTCGTAACCTCTGACCCAAATTGCGTGAAATGTGAATTGGTTAACAATGAAGTTGTCTTCGCAAAGAGTAATTGTCCTTTTCAGGTCGGAGTTATGTCCGACAACAGTCCACACGTATTTTGTTATTACCGGGTATAACTTATTACCGGACTTATATCTGGTCTTCTTCGGATATAAATCGTCGGGTATAAGTCGCGCTATATCCGATAGAGTTATGCCCAACAATCGTTCATACAGCAACTTTATATCCGACGCTATTACCGACATAAGTTATGCCCGGTCACAAGCAACTTATGTCCGATCGTGTGGACATGGCTTATAGGACCTTAACCATTAATTGGTCATCAGACTCATTTTTATGCCTCCGTAACAAAGTTGCCAGAGGCATCATGTTTTCGGGTTGTCCGTCTATCCGTCTGTTACCGTTTCTCGTTACCGCGATAATTTAAGAAGAGCTGATTGGATTTTGATGTAACTAGGATCAAGTATGTACTATGAGGCAAGGATGAACTGATTAGATTTTGGAGTTGAAAGGTCAAAGGTCACAGGGCCTAAAACTTGTCTGATTTGGGCTCTTTACCACAATGAATTAAGAACAACTCTGATTTTGATATAACTTGGGTAAAGTATGTATTATACTGCATCAATGAAATGAATAGATTTTTTAGTTGAAAGGTCAAATGTCACAAGGCTTCATACATGTCTGATTTGGGTAAGTTACCACTATAAATTAAGAACAGCATGTCAGATTTTGTGTAACTTTGGTGCAGTATGTATTATAAGGCAACATTAAACTGAATAGGTTTTAGGGTTCAAAGGTCAAAGGTCACGAGGCCCCATACTTGTCTTTAATGCTATAACCTTAGATTGGCTCATCAGATTTTGATGAAACTTGGGTAGGGTATGTATTACAAGGCACCAATGAGCTGATGAGATTTTGGAGGTGAGAGGTCAAAGTTCAATGGTCACAAGGCTTCTTACATGTCTGATTTGTGCTTTTATAACTTGAGCGGTTTTTGTCAGATTCAATGCAACTTGGTTCAAGTATGTAGTATGTGGCACAGATGAACTGATTATATTTCGTAATTAAAAGGTCAAAGGACACAAGGGCTTATACAAATGTGACTTGGTCTCATTACCAAGGTAATTTACAAATTTCAGATCAACTAGGGGACATGCATGCATAAGGCATTTCAATCAAATTGGGTGGGAGTGCTGACTGCGGGGCATACCCATCAACTGCGCGCGTCAAACTGCTCTAGTTGGAAATCCGTCCACCGGACCCTTTTTAGAAAATCGGTCTACTGGATCCTTTTTGATAGTTGGTCTATCGGACCCTTCCTGTTACTGGAAAATCAGTCTATCGGACTCTAAGCCTGTAGGACCCTCGATCTATAGGGTTTCCTGTCAGGTCACAGGTCTTGTGATTATACAGTCGGGTAGCACTAGTGCGCATCAGGATCAAGGATTGATCGAGTTCACAATGTTGATTTTTCAGAAATGTAATATGAAAAATTGATGGAACTAATGTGTTGTGAGGTGGCACGGTGCATTGTAGATCACCATCTTACTGAGAAATGAGAACCAGACTGGCATAAACTCAACTCACAGTGGCAACCAGAAGGGTGCTAATGCCATTGTTTTTGTACAGTGATAGTGCCCTTTTGGTTCTCAACAGGTACTGAGTTAACGCCCTTCTGGCTCTCAGCACACAATATTTTGCTTATCATTGCTGACAACCAGAAGGGCGCTAACACCATTGACTTTGTACAGTGATAGTGCCCTTCTGGTTCTCAAAAGGTAAGGAGTTGATGCCCTTCTGGCCCTCAGCACACAATATCTTGCTTATCATTGCTGACAACCAGAAGGGTGCTAATACCATTGACTTTGTACAGTGATAGTGCCCTTCTGGTTCTCAAAAGGTGAGGAGTTAATTAACCTTTTTGGCTGTCAGTAGATAATAGTATTTTTTAAATTAATTTTTAATTTTTTTTGTAATGACAGATATGAGAGTTATTCATGGAAAAGACGTCAACACCTTGCTGGGTTTTATTTATACTACAGGGTATATACATGTGACCTGTCACTATGATACGCTGATAAATTTGCACATCTTATGACACATAAACATAGAAAGAAAAACATAGATATTCCAACTTTGGAATAATTTTTGATTTCATTTTTGTCTCGCCTGCGT
>JZLH01S0272281.1:1530-15839 GCA_001188425.1 Eucidaris tribuloides
TAATACCCTGTGATGTTATCAATTTGAGGCACAATATTAGAAATGCATTGTTACTATGGGGAATGACCTCATTTTTTGAAAAGGTCCCAACTTCGTGGACAAACCCACATACGTATCTAGCTAGTATCAATAATTATTTACCAAGACACGACACCACACACAACTGTACAGAGAAACCAGCAGAACTCAACTACCAGTAAAAAGTTAACGAAAACACTGGCAGAATATACTGTACATGACTGATAGAAGTTGCACACAACATAGCAGTTTATGAAATACACAGGGGTAGAGGGCAATTTAGCCTCCCCCTCCCCCCCCCCAAAAAAAATAACCCCCAAAATCACAAGAGCCCTCAATTTTCCCCACAGGATATTATGTATAACATGCCAGAACCATTAATTAGATTACACTTGAAAGTAGACCAATAAATGATTTCTTCCCCTCAGTGAACTACCAAAACAGCAGTAAAGTATGTTTCACTACATTTGGAGACAAATACATATTTTTTTATTAAGATTTAACAATTTGTAGATTACATTTTTTATTTTAGGGGCTTTTTTTTGTTTTCCAGGGCCACATTTTTCTAGTGCTATTCAAGCTGAAACGTGCAGAAGTTGAACTACCAAGGCCATTATTTCCATAACTGACCCCGTTAGAGCAATTTCAGGGGCTTTTTTAGGACTTTCCAGAGTGGATAGGTCCACCTCCCCTGCATTTTTTTATTTTTATTTTTTTTTTTTTTAGGGGGGGGGGGTTTCTGGGGGGGGGGTACTACTGTTTTATTATTTACCTGTTTTAAGTTTCATTGAAGTTTCATTGAAAAATCTTAATTTCTATCAGGGCATAAAAAAATTAGCTCCATGCTACAATCATTATACACTTTACAAAGATTGGTAATAAAGTGGCATTGCAAAACATACCCAATAGGCACTGTAAGTCATTTCATAACTGACCACTATATAACTACATGTAGAAAACAATGTGGTTTTAACAAAAAATGGTTCTAATTGTTTTCTGCAATGGCCGCATTAGCAGCATATCACAGGGAAAAAAATCACATTCTCATACACTCTTCCTCAAGAATGCCCAATTCCTGAAATCACTTAATTTCAGTACATATGTATGTACACACAAAAGAATGAAAAAATATCCTGTACAAATAGTCAAACCTGTCTACCCGACTGGGAAAAGCCCAAACTACACTCCACATGTATTACCATGGTAAACAGTCAAACAGATCCTACTTCAATTAAGTAGGCCTACACGCTCCACCCACTGTTTTACTACATGTACCTTTACATCCAACATTTGTTTTCAAGCTTGTTGAAGTTTGGCAGGAAATCACTAAAGGAAATACCAACATATGTTTGCATCAGCCCTATCAAGTGATAGTCTAACAGAGGTAGAGCTGGTCAGTTGATTTAAAGACACAACTTAACAATGGCCACACCGTTAACAAAATCTTAAGCTACATAATCCCCAATGCTCTTGGCTTTGATAAGGTCTTAAAATGAAGCTCTATAAAAATTGTACTTCAAAGTCAAAGTAATCATGTAGTGCTTTAAAAGAGTGAAAATCTACAGTATCCAGTGTGACCTTTTCCTGACCTTGTTTATTTCCTCCCACATACTACTGTGTTATAGGTCTGACTTCTGTATTTCATACTCAGTTGGAGTAATAAAGAAGGGGGGAATGTTTATTCATGCATATCTTGCCAGTGGCAGCACAACTTTCCAAACTTTTGTTTGATATGTTTATTTGTCTATTTAACCCTAAAAAGGCTGGGGGGCGGAATCCGCCCCCCCCCCTAGACGTTTCGCGCAAAATGTCTGCGACGCGCGAAGCAGTTGCCACGGCGTTTCATGACTTTATTCTCTCGAATGTCACGCATCTTTTGAGACCAAATTTGCGACGTCCAGGTACGCGGTTACCAAGTGACGTAACATTTTGTACTGGCATGTCACCCCAAAAATCGCTCAAAAACATGATTTTGTGTACATTTCCAATACAAATTGTGTTTTCAGCCAAAATTCATAAATGTATGATTATTTTTAATTTTATTGGTTGAAATTAATTAATTTTGTGCTGTTTATGATGGCAAACGTGTCCCCGACAAATTTCATCAAAAAAACAATAGTAAACAAAAGGTTGAAAAAACAAAGAAATACATGTACATAAGAAATTTGAAAAAACAATAAAATACATAGGAAATCAATTTTGATTCCGGATTTTTTTCAATTAAACTTGTTAAGACTGCTAAAACGAGTGTCCAGACACAAAAATTAGCAGTGTTGGAGTTTTAATTAGTGATTTACAGCTTAATTATGATTTTACGCATAAATTAGCATAATTAATTGATATAAAATTAATTCCTGGTAATTAACTACACAGTCTTGTAGATTACGTGATGGGTAACGAGCGTGCCGATTTTCGGCGCGATCGACGGCCGAGGATCTCGGGGGTGGGGGGGGGGGGGGGCGGAAATCCCACCCCCCCCCCCCATGATATAGCATAGCCAAAAAAGCCAGCCTGATTAGGGTTAAACACTATTATGTAGCTCAGATATAAAAGTTTGACAATTGTTTAAAGAGAATACACAGTACTGTTTGATTACTTGCAGAACAACAGTATTTTAATATTAAAGGCATTATATAACAGTGTTTCCAGTTAAAAAAATCTGAGCTACACGATTCCCCATGCTACCAGTATCTCTGATACGGTCTAAAAATGAAACTCTGAAAAAATTGCAGTTTAAAACGATCATTAAGTGCTTTAAAAAAGTGAAAATCATGGAGAGACGATTCCAGCTTTCCCTCATAGACTGCTGTGTCGCAGAATTTCCTATCGCCAGATAGGAAATTATGTGCCAATTTGTATCTGCACATATTGTTCTAGTGACAGCATAATTGTCCAAATTTTTGTGTTCTAGGGTGTTTATTTGTCCATTCAAACACTGTCAGGTATGTCAGATAGCAGAGTTCAACAATTTTTTAAACGGGTCTTCCACAGTGTTATATAGTGTCTTTAACTACTTTCAAACCTTCGTGAACAGATGGTATTCTAAAAATGTCACTATAGTACAGGAGAGAGTAGTTCAAAACAACAGAACACTTCGTTTTGGACATATCTGTTACACAAATCCCCACAGCTGACAAAGTACTAACACAGAAATCTATATGTGGGACTACGTTAATTGTTGCCATACACACTGCAGCAACGGAGCCTACTCCGTCGGGTACTAAAACTGCCAATTCCTCAACTTTTTATTGCATATGAAGTGAATTAGTCCCACATTATAATGCAAATGTAATTCACTCTCAGCTGGAAAATATGGAAATGGGAAATTTTGATGAAAGATTGTCCATCATCAACTAGTACTGTGTATTCTCTTTAAATTGTGTCTATAAAGTTAATATCAGAATAGTAGATTTGTCTGAACACAGCTACCGTATGGCCACCTGTGAAGTCAATGCTAAGGTCTGGTGGGTGGGGGTACTCCAAGGCGAGTCATTTGAGCTACTGCACAGCAAACGACAGCTGTTGTCCAAAACCAGCTAACCCAATTTTAAAACTACATAATTTCTAATTAAATTTTGAACAATATTTCAATGCTTCTTTTCAGAAAAAGAAATGATATAGTGCTAATATGATGTTATGGTATTTATCACTTTTAATAGTACTAATTGTTTATTGGTCAATAGTAATAATTGTTAAATGGTCAATGGTATGAAAATCTCTAACTTAGAATGTTTTGAACCAAAATGACTAAAATGGTTGGCTGAAACCTCAAAATTCAGAATGGTTGATTGTATCTTTACAGTTGGTTAGCACATGGTTTCACCAGTTCACCTTTTCAGAAAGCAATGTGTTTATGTAGGAAATCAGAGTTCACATACATAAATGAGCATTGTATACACAGTATGGCATCCCCAGCTGTTGGCATATTTCTAAATTATAAAGTTGAAAATTCCAAGATTCAAATTTCAAAAGTACATTAAAACTTTAGTTTTAAATCCAACACAACTACAATAGTGTGAAAACCTATGGACTCTTCGAAAATGACATACACACTGTACTACAAAAAACACACTTTTGTTTTGCTTTGCTTTGTTTTCATTTTTTTCAATATTTTTTCTTTGTTTTGACTATCTTCAAACAAGTTTACATTGAAAGAAGCCTAAATCCAATCTCTAGTCAGATAAATTTACAATGTCAAGACTATGTCTGTTGCATTTTTTGATTATCTCATTGATTACTTAATTCTAAATAAATGGTAAATACACAAATCCCCTCAATCAAAACATCCTGTGACCTTTCTGTTGTTAATAACATAATGTGTTTTGCCCAAAAGATGATTGATTCATAAACTGTCATAAAGGGACAAGGGTTCATCCAAAAATGTCTTAAAATCAATTGTTCCGTGCATATTTAAAGGGGAAGTCCACCCTAACCCGGCGAACGACAAGTTGATTTTAATAATAGTAGAAATATGAGAGAAAGCTATTAATGAAGGTGTGGCAAACATCTATCAAAGAATAACAGAGTTATGAAGTTTTAAAGTTTTAAATTTGTAATGTCACGTGTGAGCAGCTCCCCTATTTGTCATGTAATATGAATTCTGTAAAGTGCCATTTTCTCAGAAAAGTGAGAATGATTTATCTGTGGATTCAATATACTTCATGCTTCTATCAAAAAAACAACACATGAATTCAATTATCAGGAACCACTAAAAAATGACAATTTATGGAAATTATATTATATGACATATGGGGAGCTGCTCACATGTGACATCACAAAATTTAAACTTTGAAACTTCATAACTCTGTTACTCTTTAGTGGATTTTTGCCAAACTTTTATTCATATGTTTCTCTCACTATTCTGCTTTTATGAAAACCAACTTGAAAATTAGGGTGGACTTTCACTTTAACCTGATGGCTATGGGAACTGGATATGCAATGTGTTAACTCTATTGGAATTACAAAATCTCAGAAACACCGGGTTAAGATTTAGACAAAGCAAGAACACAGAAGTTAGCATTTTACAAAATTTAGATTGTGGTATTGTACTCCATGAAATGCAGATTAAAGCACACAGAAATATTTGCACAAAGAATCAGGGGAGAAAACACACAGGGGCGCAGGGCGATTTTGCCCCCAAAATGACAAAAGACTCCCCCCTCCCCCCCCCAAAAAAAAAAAAAAATTGGCACAGAGTTCAATACAAAATAGTATGAAGTATGCACTAAAATAAGAAAATTAGCCTCTGAAATGAAAATCAGAATTTTTTTCCGAGCAAAGAATCTGTATTGCAAGTTACCATATGGTGGCATAATTCAGTTAGAATTATGAAATACACATGTAGGAAATACATAGGTATACTGCTGGCATCACCACAGTCAACCACTTTAAGACAACATATGTTTTGCACACATTTGAACTGAGGAATGTGTAGATCTACACAACAATAGCTAGTCACAAAAGGTACAATTACAAAACAAACCAGACAAGCTTACTTCAATAGAATTAAACTACAATACTGTCTACCTTGCAGGCAAAATTTGGCAAAAAATTCTAAGCTATATAATCCTCCATGTGTCATGTGTATCTGTCATACATGTACGTCCAAAAATTAAACCATGAAAAAATTGTACTTCCAACCAATCATTAAGTGCTTTTAACAAAAGAAATTCAATGAGCAACCATTCCAGTTTCCCCCACAGGGCCCATACTGTAGATTGCAATGTCATAGACTTTTCCTCCACTGGAGATTAATTCATATGGTGATATTCATAGTCAACTGTCTGAATTTCTATGTTCTACGGTGTTTATTTGTTCATTTAAACACTATCAACTCGTTAGGTCAGATGTCAAAGTTTGACAATTTTTTTCAAAATGGTGCTTCTACAATGTTAAATAGTCTTTTTAAGTTCTATACAACAATTCTGGTAACACCATAAAGTGACTTAAATTGTAAAATCTACGAAGTTGCCAGCAGCTAATTACGTTAGCGAACAACCAAGGTCTTTTCAGCTCAATTCTCAGAATTTACTTCCATAGGATTAACATACATGTATCTTGCTGGAAGCAATTTAAAGATGTACCAATATCTACATATGAGGCTTAATACAACATGTGCAAGATATCAATATCAGTCCGGGTCCTATTTTCAAAATTCCCTGACTTTCCAAGAGTAGAAAACTCTAAATTTCCATGACCATTTGGGCATTTAAAGCATGTAAGAATACATCATCGCAATACCAGCAAGCTCCCAATTAAGGGTCATTTTAAAAATATCTTATAGTAGAGCGGCTAAGCTGAAAAAGTTGTGCACTTTTTGATAAAAGCACCAAACTTCTACATGCTAGTACATGTCAAAAGATTAAATTTAAAAGGGGAGCCCAGTCCAATTAACCCCCTGGGGGCCACAGGGGGTCAATGAACTTTTTTGCTGAAATTCCTTAGGTTGTTGGGCAATATTGAAGATAAATATTTGATAAAACCTTCTTTTACTATAAATGTGGGTTCATATTAAAGAGGATTAAATTTTCTATAAGATGAAATCGCATTTAATTGGATATGATGCAATTTTGGGGGTGGTTTTGGGTCAAAAACACAATTTTTCATATTTTTTCTTAAATTTAAATTAGCATAATAAACATTATTTAGAAAATCATGAGCCCCAAAGATGTCAAACTTTCCGGAAAGCTGCCATTATATACTGTTAATATTGTCTGAAAATCACAAAGTCATAGCAGTTTTACAAAATAAGTTACAGCGTTTAAAAGTTAGTAGAGTAGTATCAGCTACAATGGCATTTTGTGTACACCGTTCACACAGGCCAGTAACTATGCAATAATGCGTATTAGGTTTGCACATTTGCAGCGCCCATTGTGCCTATCTCTGTATCAATTCCAAGACAGAAATGATTTATCAACATTTTGCGTGATTAATTGATACATAATTTATTTCATCTTTAAATCTTCTACGCTGTTAGAGATGCGTTTGGCCAACAGGCGAGTAACACAAGTGATATAACAAGTGATACACGTACAGAAAGTAGTCTTATCAGATGTTTGTAAAAAGAAATGATTTGTCGTGCTTTTTGATGATTTTGTGGTGCAAAATATACACCTCACATTTCTGTTGGAATAAATATGACAAAATGACTGAATGGCTTTTCAATTACAAGGATGATGCACTAAATCAAAATGATTTCCTAGAACAAAACGAAGATACAGTAATAATAATGAGCTTCTGTAACAGTTACACGTAAATGGATCAATTAAGCTTAGATCTTACTTCTAGAGAAAACCAACCCTACAGACATTCAAAACTAAGAAGAAGAGAAATTTGATGCGGCATACGGTTAAATTTATAGATATTATTTGAATGATAAGCCACATTTTACTTTAAAAATAAACACGATTATTCAAACTTGCAAAATTTTTAAATGTAACCAGCCAGTTTCTTATACAAGATAAGATGCATATTTTATGCTAAGTGAAAAAGTAAAAATATTGAACAAGCAGTTTACCATGTTTACAAGTAATTAGAATCAATTGCATTAAGGCCCAAAAGCATTGAATTAGTGAGAAAAAAACATTGTGTTCACGGTAGTGAAACGTAATCCACAGGGATCTTTATGGACATCCAAAAGCTTTTGTTTTTTTAATTATATAAACATGATAGAAATTTAGCATTGTCTTGCATTTCCTATAGGCCTTCTATGGAATTATCTTATACATTTCTGATTTGACACCGTTACTTGTAGGCCTATAGCGTGACAAAAATAATGCCATATACAAAATTAAACTTTTGAGATGTACTTTTTCTACACATTATGTTTTGTTATTGCAAATTATCTTGGTAGTGGATGATGGCTATAGGGACCCCTCAAACAACTACGGAAGTGATAAAACCAATATGGAAATGTATGTGTATACTACCCAAAGATTGAAAATCATAGTCATTGGAGCCAGGCAGGGGCGTCGATCCATGTTTCGGATGGGGGGGGGGGCAAAAGTGAAAAAAAGTCAAAATTTTTCGGCGCGCTCCGCGCGCCAAATTGCAACTCAAAATTTTGTGCGCAGAGCGCGCAGAAAATTTGACAATTTCGTATATTTGATGGTATTTTTATGCTAAGTTCAATGGTTTTATAGTGTTTTCCAATGTTTTTTAAACATATCCTTGTATTTCATATTATGAATTTTTCAAGTTGTCAAAATTATTGGGGGGGGCAAATAGATCCTGTTTGCCCCCCCCCCAATAGTTTTCTATGGGGCCCGGGGCGGCGATCGCCCCCCCAGCGATCGACACCTTCTGGAGCCACGACAAGTTCAACCTAATCTCCCGCCAATTGCCTCAATATACGTACAGTTTGTCGATACAGCCCTGCAAAATTTCCTGCCCACCTCTGAAATGAAAACCCGTAAAATATACGTTATATCTCGATAACTGATACATATCCAAACTTTGTATGATGTAGCATCCGGAAATATGTAGTCAATAAAGCTGCCCATAATTAATATAGAGCTTCTTAACTTACTAAGTTGCTGAATGAAAGAATACAAAAAAGGAAAAATATGATGCATATGGCAACAACGGCCCTACGTTATGACTCCAAAACAAATATAAATCAATTGAAAGAGAAATGACCTGCATGCCCTGCTACCGAATACAAGCTTGAAATATTATTCAATTGCACTTTATTTCTCTACTTTAATTACCCATTTCATCTTCAAGTAAATGTTATCATATGCACATTTGCAATATACTTGTTACATACTATTATTATATTATATAATTGCTGCAATATTTTCCTTGAATTGCTTTTATTCAACCACGCGCCCTATCACGCTGCGGTTCTCCAATTATGTTATTTTTTTACATGTTACTTGCCATACTAAGCAAGCCCCCGAATATGCCCCGATGCCTATAATTGAGTTCAACATTGAAATGCAGAATTCTGCCCCCCTGTCGTTACTCCTAATATTACAACCATCAAACCTATCTTCGGAATACCCGCTAATAACACTCTTAAAAACGGCAAATGCTTAGTTCATTTATTTATAAAGGCCCGCAGGACTGCCCACACTCTACAACACTTTTCTGCGATGCTTATACTTCCAACATTCATATGAGCCGCGCCGATTCAAACATTTAGTAGTGTCTGCTCATCCAGCCAGGCTAAAGGTTAGATACAACATGCAGAAAGTGTGGTCACTCCTAGGCCCTTTAAAAATGTTGAGATAGCATTTCAGTTTTAGGAGTGCATAAACCAAACAATAATTGTTAAACAAATGTCATTTGACACTCATATTCTGAAATAATTTCAAATGTTCCTGGAAACAATCCTTGAACCAAATTGACTACGAACTAACTTTGTTCATGTAAATACATGAATGTAAGGGAAAATTCGTGTAAAGACCACTGTTAGGTTCCATTGGTTGCTGTGTTCTGAGTTGCTTGTGTCTTCCATTCATGAATTTCTTTGGTGTATAGTAGCAGCGGCAATAGTGAGTAGTAGTAGTAGTAGTAGTAGTAGTAGTAGTAGTAGTAGAAGTAGTAGTAGTAGTAGTAGTAGTAGTAGTAGTAGTAGTAGTAGCAGTAGTAGTAGTAGTAATAGTAGTAATCGCAGCAGTAGTAGTAGTAGTAGTAGTAGTAGTAGTAGTAGTAGTAGTAGTAGTAGTAGTAGAAGTAGTAGTAGTAGTAGTAGTAGTAGTAGTTGTTGTTGTTGTTGTATAGTAGTAGTAGTAGTAGTAGTAGTAGTAGTAGTAGTGATAGAAGTAGCAATAGCAGTAGTGGTAGAGGACTCATATAGAATACGATACAATGTTTTGTCAACACTGTCCAAATGGAAATTGATATCAAACAGTATTCAAGGGTTTTGTCGTATTTAGGGGATGGCGTTTTATTTCCAGCCGTGAGTGATTATTACCAGCAACGGCTGCACTTTTATCTCATTTCATTACAAAACTGCAAACCAATATCAACATAAAATGTCAATATCCTGTTGTAATGAGTTCCTTGTTTGATATTGTAAATTCTTCAAATCTGACAATTTTTCCCTGTTTGCTGTTGATGCATGTGGGCTGATGTGGCTGTATTTCCAACCAAAATATCCATATTCTAATATCATCATTCAAAGAAGAGATTAAATTTGTATACACATGGTTTAAATCTAATAAATTTTCTCTAAATCTTTCAACAAATATTTTGTCCGAACAAGGAGCAGAAGGGTACAAATTTAAAATGCCGGTTCAGAAATATCTAGGTTGAATATTTCTTGGTATTGCATTTAATGAATTCCTAAACTGATAAAGTAGTGACATGAAGGAAATTGTAAATCTGTTCAAAAAATGAATGGGATTAAAATGTTTTATATGTGATTGATAGTACATGTAGTTTTATCCTACCTCACGTGAGATCCCATTTCTTGACACTATGAAACAATGAAACTATACATATACATT
The DNA here is from genome assembly GCA_001188425.1 of Eucidaris tribuloides. NCBI lineage: Eukaryota > Metazoa > Echinodermata > Echinoidea > Cidaroida > Cidaridae > Eucidaris > Eucidaris tribuloides. The sequence continues at coordinate 12,003 of JZLH01S0272281.1, forward strand.
CTTCAAGTACCATTTATTTAAAAAAAGTTGAAGGTTTTACTATTTCTTTTTGAATTAATCATTTTAAATACGTTGATTTTTTATAAATTCTGTACAGGTAAAATCTCTCCCTGAACAAATTAAGTAAAATATTTACAGTTAATTCCAATGTACACCCATACTTTACCCATCAGCAACATCATTTTCATTGTCCAAGTAACATCTACTGCTACATCGCTATTCTTACATGTATCATGTTCGCATAAATAAAACAATTTACCATCCTATATTAAAACCATCTCATATAGATTTCGAAACTTTGTAAAAAAAGATACATGTACTACTAGAATTATTAGTTACTAGTTATTTTCAAACTCCAATCCAATTGCGATTTTACTTTACCTATATGCAGGACTCTGTGTAAGAGTTCGCCTTTACTAAATTCATTGAATTCAGAAATTTATTTTACAGCACTTGTATCTTATCATACAACCACCAAAATTGACAGGATGTAAATTTCATTCGTTGATTCTAATTGTATGATTCGACCCCATTTTAATAAGCATCCATCTTTTCAGCGGTTCCAAGCCATTTTTTTTAATTAATTATATGATTAATTGGTTATAATATTTTATTTATGTGGTTTAATGAATAAATGAATGAATGAATGAATGAATGAATGAATGAATGAATGAATAAATGAATGAACGAACGAATGAATGAAAGCACATTATCACATATAATTTAATGGATTGTTAAGAGTTAAGAGACCTAAGAATGTAGAATATCAATTGTAAATTATTTCAACTATCACTATCAAGACTACAACTGCACATACACCATTGTACAATAAATAGATCTTTGACTCCTATGGGTCAACAGGAGTCAAATCTAAAAAGTACGCCGAGTTGGAAAATAACTCTTTATGTGATATACTTCATTCCTGGAAAATGCTTGATTGAAAAGTGCTCAATTTATACCAGCTTAGCAGCTCTACAATTTATTCATCTATGGTTTGTGTAATGTTGTAATTTTAATGACTCAACACAGATTTACCTGTGTGTTGGATCACAAACAAGGCAAAATCAAATTAAAATCAACAGAGTAAACCAGGTTCCACAGATAAATTATACGTATATTCTAGAATCGATGCAGAGATGTACACAATGTGTGCTGCAAACGTGCAAACCCAATGCGCATTGTTGCATAGTACCTGGCCTGCTTGAACTGTGCGTACAAAATGCCGCCCTAGCTGATACTACTTTACGAACTTTGAAGCATGATAACTTTCGTTGTAAAAATGTAATTAACTTGTAATTTTCACACAATATTGACAATAGATAAAGACAGTTTTGAAAAAAGTTTGAATTCCTTTGAGCTAACAGTTTTAAAAATAATGGCAATATACAGACCCGCCTAGAATTCTTTTCGACACCATTACACCATTCGCCAAATCCTCTATAAGCTAGACCAAAAGCTTCAGTCCCTCTGTACTCCAGTGGGCTATGTCTGGCTCCAGTGACCTCCGTACATGTAGAAAAAGTCATTTTTCATAAATAATTCCCTAGAATAGATGGTTATCTCTGTCTATCAAAAAGCGAAAGGTGTAATGGTGTCGAAAAGAATTCTAGGCTGTACTGTATATGTTAAAATTCAAAGTTTCACAAAAATTGATTAAAAATGTTGTTTTTTACCAAAACCACCCCCAAAATTGCATCATATCCAATTAAATGTGGTTTCATCTTGTAGAAATTTAATTATCTTTAATATGAAATCATAATTGCGGTAAAAGAAGGTTTTATCAAATATTTATCTTCAATATTGCAACCACCTAAAGGAAATTTAGCAAAAAGTTCATTGACCTCCTGTGGCCCCCAGGGGGTTAATTGACTGGGCTCCCCCTTTTAAATTTAATCTTTTGCCATGTACTAACACATGGAAAGTTTGGTGCTTTTATCAAAAAGTGCACAATTCGGCCATAAAAGGGAGCTTAGCCGCTGGACTATGAATAAATAAGTTTCTCTGATTTTCCACAGGAAATTGATGAATTCTCTGACCTTCCCTGACTTTTTGTTTCTGGATTTTTTTTTCTTCAAATTCTCTGACTTTCTAGAAATTCCCTGACCCGTATGAGCCCTGATTAGTGGGCAACAATTTTCTAGAAACTTGGCAAAATCATTAGTACTCCACCACCACAAAAAGAATAAAATGTTCCATGTTCCAAAAGAGTTCAAAGCACAATAAATTTGCCACAGTCTTGTCCCGACAGTCCCAAGATTCAAAATCATTAAAGAATTCATATTCTGATTAAAAAGAAATTACAGCAATCATAATGTGTTAGTCTCCATTAGCAGGGCTCGACACTAGCACTTGCCCGCTTGCCCTAGGCAAAAACAATTTGCTTCTTTCTGGGGAAGTGATAAATTATGGAAATTAATTGTACTTGCCAGAATTTGGCAAATAAATGTTTTTAGCTTTTGAATTAAGTGTATATTAATCCGTTGGAGACAAAGTATGAGTTAACTCGTGTTGGGTCTATGGGGATGAAATCAAATCGTCTCTAACGGGTTACAGACGTGTATTTTTTAATTCAGTTTAAAGGCATTGTATAACAATGTTTCCAGTTTAAAAAATCTGGGCTACATGATTCTCCATGCTACTAGTGTCTTTGATACGATCTAAAAATGAAGCCCTGAAAAAATTGCAGTGTAAAACAATCATTAAGTGCTTTAAAAAAAGTGAAAATCATTGAGAGACCATTCCAGCTTTTCTCCATAGACTGCTGTGTTGCAGAATTTCCTATCGCCCGATATAAAATTAATGTGCCAATTTGTATCTGCACGTATTGTACCAGTGACAGCATAACTGTCCAAACTTTTGTGTTCTAGGGTGTTTATTTGTCCATTCAAACACTGTCAGATATGTCAGATAGCAAAGTTCGACAATTGTTTAAATGGGTCTTCCACAGTGTTATATAGTGTCTTTAAATTTGGTATAAATTCCAATCAAGTAGAATCTGTTTTTTAAAAAAAAACTTTAACAAGGACACTATCTGTAAAATAATACAATTATTTTGTAAGCAGTTTGTTTGTTCACTTGGGGCAAGTAAAAAATTTGTTAGGGCAAGCAACTAATCAAATGAAAACAAAAATTTTGCTTGCCCAATCAGGCAACCAGCCAAAAGGGTTAGTGTGGAGCCCTGCCATTAGTGAAATGCACTCAAAAAGATGTCACCCACATTAAGAGTATGCTTTGGCCCAGAGTGCTATACACCTTTTGGGAGTATTTGTCAGATTGTGCAAGTAAATTTTCAAACAGCTGAAAAATACTTGCCTGAAAGAATTTTTTCCATGTCTGAAAAAATAAATAAATAAAAATATAGTTTATCTATATGTTTCAATATTACACACATAATATGCAGTGTAATATGCCATTTTTACGATCAAGTTCACAACCGAAAAGATGAAACAAAATATACCAATATTTGATTTAACAAATATTTAATTATAGGGGATATTTTCCCCCTTTTTCTCAAAAAATACAAATAAACTTTCACAATCATTTCAAGCAGATCCGTACAAATAAATATTAAACTGCTACAATGCTAAAGGATATTGCTAGTTCGAATGAGTTCCGCGCTCCAGTTGATTGCCCATGTAGTATAATCCCCTCCAGTATTCCAAAATATGATCGGCAGATATGATTCCCGATGTTGGTACGGCTGAATAGCAGATTTCGGGTAACAATCAAACAACATAATCCAAATGATCCCAAATTAGTAGAATCCCCAATGGTATAGTATGAATCCCAATGGCAAAGTGTAACAGAAATCGTGTGACATAACTTCACAACACAGTC
>JZLH01S0272314.1:9904-32005 GCA_001188425.1 Eucidaris tribuloides
TTTCCCAGTATAAAATCATCTCGTGTTACGTCTCTATGATAAAGCATATTCATTCTTCATGATCGTATGAATTATCGTAGATTTACAGTGAGTGTGAGGCAGTCACATCGGTACATGTAGACATACCGCATAGCAAGTGAATGAATGCAACTCCTTATTTTGTTGTTTTGAGCTGATTGTATGACGATTCGTTCTGAGTTAGTTTCAGTATGATTGTGTGTGTGTGTGTGTGTGTGTGTGTGTGTGTGTGTGTGTGTGTGTGTGTGTGTGTGTGTGTGTGTGTGTGTGTGTGTGTGTGTGTGTGTGTGTGTGTGTGTGTGTGTGTGTGTGTGTGTGTGTGTGTGTGTGTGTGTGTGTGTGTGTGTGTGTGTTTGGGAGGGTCGTTATGTGGCAGAAGTTGATGGTACAACACAGGGGCGTCGATCCATGTTTCGGAAGGGGGGGGCAAAAGTGAAAAAAAGTCCAAAATTTTCAGAATTTTGCGCGAAAAATTGACAAGATTGCATGTTTGATAGTATTTTTATGCCATGTTTAATGGTTTTATAGTGCTTTACAATACTTTTTAAAACAAATAGCCTACTTGCATACTATAAATTGTTCAAGTTGTCAAAATTATTGGGGAAGGGGGAGCAAATCGATATGCCCCCCAATATTTTCAGGGGGTGGGCGATCGCCCCTTGCCCCCCAGGATCGACGCATCTGGTACAACATTCGTTATAAACGGCAGTTAAAACTTTTTGTAAATATTGTTCAAAATGCTGAATAACGTTGAATCAATGTGTTTTTTTTACACGACCCTGCGATTAAAAAAGAAAGACAGAGAGTCAAATGTGTAGCTTTCATTTTTAAAACTTTTAGTCTAGGGTGGTTTATTTCGTCTCTCATTTTCCAAGTTCAACGTTTCTACAGTATATTGCGCGTAGCTGCACTTTGAGGGCAGACAATACTATAAAAAAAGTGGAGCCCGCGCCACTGGGGCAGGATTTCTTTTATACGATTGAAAAAACGATAATACCAAACAAGTACAACCGATCAACAATGACTTTGTCCATGTCAGTAACATGTAACGTAAGTGCATTACAAGATTAGGGTGGCGAGTCGACATGTGACCTCAGCTGACCCCTGGGCGCATGCGCAGTTCATTACACACGAAAACAACCCGTCTCGTTGAGTTGTGGAAAGAGTGCATTGCCAGTTAATATTTAAAGAACATCATGATTTTAACTGTTTATTTGTAACAGATGACAAAATAGTAATATCAAATAATTGTCATGATTGTACAAGTGAGTTATCATTGCTTGTTTATCATCATCATCATCATCACCATCATCAATACCATTACTATTAACATTTGTTGTTTTTGTTGTTGTTGCCATTATAATGATGATGATGATGATGATAGTGGTGGTGGTGGTGGTGGTGATGATGATGGTTATTATTATTATTATATAATTTTCTAACCTTACATTGAACAATAATTGTGAAAGATTCCGTATACTTCGTGATGTGAATTTAGCGCAGTTTATAGTTTTATTAAATTTCAAGGATTAATGCAACTGATTTTGGCGGAAATTCGATTACATTTGCTATCTCCGGCATATCCAAAACCTTTATTCTCTCTCCCGAAAGATATTTACTCCTAACTTGATCAGGGACAGTAGAAATCTACTACATGTCAATTTCAAAATCTCCATGGCAACCTGTCATCTGTTGTATTTTAGGAACAATTGCGAAAAACTGCCACCCGTTGACGTGGAAATGTTTTTCTTTATTTTTCTTTCAATTCCCGTATAATCGTTGATGTTTTGCAATAAAAAAAACACAAAACAATTTTTTTTTCAACCAAGTCTTGGGGTTTCCATGACAATGGTATTATTTTAAGAGCTACGTCTACTGTAGCAATGATTCTTTAATCTGTTGTGGCATTATGAGAAATCACATGTCTGTAAGTGTGAAATAAGCTCGGAAATCAATAGATTTTTACACGTATCACGTCACGAGACGCAGGGAAACAGTGTTTTCATTTCCTTGTGAAGGATCAAATCAATTTAGTTATTGAAGACAGTGACTTTTCACACACACACACACACACACACACACACACACACACACACACACACACACACACACACACACACACACACACACACACACACACACACACACACACACACACACACACACACACACACACACACACACACACACACACACACACACACACACACACACACACACACACACACACAACAAAGAAACACTTACTGCATAATTGCACATGTATTATTTTTAAGTTCTGTAAAAAAAAACCTGGAAAAGAATAAGATAATAGCATAAAAGGATAAGATAGAGAATAAGAATAATCTCATATCGCTCTTTAACTATCGTGCACTACATATCTGCAAGATGAATGAACTCGGCAATACTAATCTTGGGAAGGGGAAATCTTGTTGCTGTTTTTGTTGCAGTTGTAATTTTGACGAGGAATTCTCGTGATAGCATAATATTAATTTGTCGGGAATCAAAGTGTTTTCACCTCATTGGTAGCTGAACGAAACATGTTGTGACAAAAACTCAAAGCCAAAATGATCATGAAATTTGGCATGTAATGATCAGTTATATATTAGCCGAGGTTGCTCGTATAAAAGGATTAGTTTTCAATGAGGCACGATCATAAATCGTTGAGGAATCGTAAATATAACCGTCATAAAATTCTTGTGAAGTTACGTAACAAAAGAAACAATGATTTTTTTTGCTACTTTTTGTACATCATGCACGTTGAAGTCACGGCGGAAATAATTTGTTTGTTGTGGTGATTTTACACCGGTGCAGGAATTTTTATTCCCCACAAATATTTAGTAATCAATATTGTATCATTAATGATTAACAAACAGTGCATCGTATAAGAACTAAGATGGGACAGCCCCGCGTATACTAAAATGTAGTTTCGGTTCCAGCCCATGCAAATTTCTGTTCCTCCAGATACACTCACTCTGCGCCAGTCCATCAAAACATAAGTCTTAGTCAAGGCAGTTGATTGAAGATAGTAGTTTTCATATCAGTACAGGATGGCTTACTCCAAACGCCTGGAAACCAGACTAACCAAATCCACCTCATTTTACCTTCCGTCAATCGAGTAGTCTTTATTTCGACCAAAATGTAGTTTTTCCATGTTCTCTTTCCTCCAGCAATATTAATTATGCTCCCCTATACAATGCGTATCAAAAAACAGGCAATCCATCTTTTTAGGGCTAGTATTCCAAAGTCACTTATTAGAAAGATTTATCCATAAAGAACAACTTTTTTTCTTTCCAATGATACCTCACTCGTATCACTGTTGCCACGCATGACCAAGTACATTGCTCTTGAAAATGACAATGCCAGATCACAGTTTTTTGCAAGTTTTGGCAAAACTTGCATAAAATGCGTGATTACCTCTCATCTTAAAACATGAACCCAGTCGTCACTGTCTTCAGTCATTTCTCCACTGATTAAAACTGGTAACAGTTTGATTTGACATTGTTTTCTTCAGCAGCAATGTACTAGGCTATGCATGACACCAGCGATGTGAGTGAGGTATCATTGGAAAAAAGAACAAGTGGCTCCTTGTAAACAATAGTGGGGAATATTTTGCCTCTAAACATTGATTACCCCTTTTTTAATACACACAGTATAGACCGCCGACCTTTCCGTAACTTATTTGCATCCTGGTTGCGCAGCGCTTCGGTCCATCTGCTTTCAATGATGAGGGATCTTTTCAGCATAACGGAAAATAATAGAAAGAATAAAACGTATTTACTTTCATCCCATGTGACTTTACGTCCACCAGACTCACGATTTTACTCAATCACAAACTATTTGATGCATCGCTGCTGTATCTCTCTGAACCCCAGATGTTTTGAATAACGGTGAAGCTTTTCCGTGAAAACGTTTGCGGTGGTTACCATGGTAACGAACTTCAGGTGCTGGCTCTTTGTTTCAAGTCTGTACATTGTGTTTCATATAATGATGACAATAGTAAATTCATAAGGAAGTCATTTTGAATATTGCTGCTTAATGGACAAAATAGGCATCACAATATATCTTTTATATATAAATAAATAATATAATATGTATGTAAACAAATTGTTCTAACTAAAAAACATTTAATTTTGATATAATCTTTTAAATTTCACAAAGAGTATATATGATTAAATAGTAGTAAGAAACTGTACGTCTCTCCTTATCCCTTTCCTTTGTGATCTTTTCATTATTCACACTTAAAAAAGTAGATCAACTTAGCACCTTTACAAGTGCAGACCAATGTCACACTGAGAGCTCCTTTACGGGCGCAACTTTGCACCTTTCAGACTTTAAAAGTTGCAAAGTTGCATCTTTAAAGGTGTTTGTAGTGTAACATTGGTTTGGAAGGTGTAAAGTTACACCCGTAAAGGAGCTCCCAGTATTACATTGCTAAAGGTGCAAAGTTGAACCTAATTTTCGAGACTTCTTAAAGGTTAGTGACATGATTGGGAACACTTGAAAATGCCTCAATTACCAAATGAGTTGAAATATATATCAACTATACACTAGCAGGAGTGGATCTCCCACCTGGGAGGATTTGTCTGTAATTTGTTTACTTGAGGAGAATCAAGCATAAACAGGAGTATCTTAATTTTATCCGGGCACGATAAAAATAAGCCCCATACACACAGCAGGTTTCTGTGCTACAAGTGATATTGACATTGTTTATTTTAGAATGAGTCAACGTTTGACTACAAGATTTTTACAGGAGAATCCTTGCATACAGTTTACTTGATTCTAGAGTTGTTTCAGCCCAAGTTGAGGACTACCCCCAATAATGTCATTTACCTTTAATATGTGTACACTGGTGTTCTGAAGTTTTGTTTTTGTTTTTGCTTTGTACAAAAGAGATAATCCTGTCAATAAGACTGATCTAAATTGATGTTCCCCTCCGATTGATTTCCATATTTCTGGAACTATATATCGTCGAACTATTTCCTGTTGATAAATATCACAAGTCGTTGTGGCTGGTACAATGATCGTTTATTAGTAAGTATTAGAGAGAAACTATTGTAATCATCCCAGCAAGGCCAATATAATTCAAGCATTCTATATAATTATGTATAGAAATCAGACAGGGCAGACATGATGGCCCATTAGACACATATATCTGACGAGATTACTTCCTCTAGTACGTGCCATCACAATGATGCAGCAATTGCGGAGGGGGTAAAAATGATTCAAGGGCGAATGTTATTTGCTAGTTTGTTTCTGTCTTAAAGGCAGTGGATCTCATTTGCAAACATCCCCGCAGACCAGGAAAAGATAATCCATGTCCTTAGGCTATTGATGAAGGGCATGTCTGTGAAATCTGGGGGTCAGTGATTGCCTAGAATTTGAAAAATGCAAAAGAAGAACAATAGCCGTTCAGTGTACGTTCTATGGTAGGAATTTTTTCTCGCGAGAAAAAAAAATCGAATCTGAGTCGGTCACTATCATTCCACTAAAACTGAGTTTCTAGCTCCTATAATTTGCTAAAGGTTCCCAGATGGCATTTTCTTCTTAATGACATTGTATTTACACAATGTTATTTTTTAGGCATGCAAAAGAGATCCCCTGCATTTAAAGACACCATATAAAAAATTGTGGAAGAACCGTTTAAAAAAATTGTCAAACTTTGCTATCTGACATATCTGACAGTGTTTGAATGGACAAATAAACACACTAACAACACACAACTTCAGACAGTTATGCTGCCACTTGTAAAATATGTACAGATCAAATTTGACACATGAATTATTCTCGGCCGATGAAAATTCGGCAACACAGCAGTCTGTGTGGGGAAGCTGGAATGGTCTCTCGATGATTTTTACTTTTTTTAAGCACTTAATGATCATTTTGAACTGTAATTTGTTCAGGGGCTTCATCGCTAGACCCTATCAAAGACACTAGTAGCATGGGGAATCATGTAGCTCACATTTATTTTAAATCGAAATATCGTTGTACGATGCCTTTAAGCAAAATATTCCTACTACTTGATAGTAGAAGTTTGGACATTTTAAAATTGCAATATAGATTTGATTTTTTTTTCAGTCAAGCAATGAAAATGTGTATAACGCTTTACATATTATTGTTGTTCATCTCATAAATAGACGTATTATTTGTCACGTCACTCTGGTATAAATAAAAACCCTAGAACACAAAACTTCAGTTCAGTCAGTTATGATGTCATGAGCAAAATATGTACAGGTAAATATCGGCACATGAATTTATGTCCCGGGAACAAAAAAATGTATACCTGAGCACTCTATATGAAAAATGGAATGTCCCCACATCGAGGTTCACTTTTTAAGCACTTAAAGGGTAATGACATGATTGGGAGAAACAAAAAAATGGCTCTTGAACCAAACAAGTTGAAAGGTATATCAATGGATACACCAGCTGGAGTGTATCTCCTGGCTGGAAGGATTTATCTTGAATTTGTTTACTTAGTTAATTTAAGCATGAGCATAATAACATTTAGTTTCTCTCAAGCCCCGATAAAAATACATTCCATAGAACCCTATACAGAACAGATTTGACTGACACAGGGTATACAGATTTAAGTCATTTTAAAACGAGTAAACTTTTGACTACCAAAGTTTCACAGACAGTGGAATCCTTGCACTATTTACTTGATTGTAGAATAGTTTCACTCCAAGTTGAGGACTACCCCTAATCATGTCATTTACCTTTAATAATTGTTTCGAACTGCTTTTTTGAGGGGGGATCATTTTCTGACCTTTTTAGAGACACTCGAAGCGTGGAGGCTCTTGTAGCTTGTACTTTGTTGCTTTTTAGGGAAATATTACATACTCAATGCTTGGGTTTATGTGTTATTGCTGTGAATAAGTCAACAATTATTGTTTCAGACTTGTAGTGTAGATTTTGATGTTGGAATTATTATCGTGTGTATAACTTCTTTTCCATTTCATCCACATCCAATGTCTTGAATCACCGAGATTCCGCCTTACCGATGTACACTGACACCCCCTGTCTACTAATTAGACACGGACCATTGAAAACAATCTTCAACCCGTATTAGTCACAGCAACCCCCGAAATGGAAAAATTAAATTTTCATGACTTGATGAGCGTGTTAATTTGCGCCGAACGTGCCGGGCAAACAGATCTCCGTTACACAGTAGACAGGAGATGGGCCTACATGCCACCGCGCCTACGTCACATATTACTACATAAGCCCTTTGACTTTCTCGATGAAATGGGGGGATGATGATAATAATGACTTCGCATCAATGCAATCATGTTTGAATCGCCTTTGACTTATGAGCCAGTACCTCGGCGAAGGTCAATCTAATGACAATACTGAATAATGTATCATCAGTGATGTTCTTTGGACAGACATCTTTTTAAAGGCTGATCGTCTCTTTTGCAGGCCTAAAAAATAAACATTGTGCAAACACACTGGCATATAGAAGATTAACCTATCTAAGAACCTTTCAAGCCTCTGGCTAACATTTACTACAGTTAAAAAAAATCTGAGCTACATGATTTCCCATGCTACCATGTGTCTTTGATAAAGTGTAAAAATGAAGCCCTGAAAAAATTCTATTTCAAAATAATTATTTAGTGCTTTAAAAAAGTGAAAATCGTAAGTTGACCGGATTCACCTGCCCATTTCCTCACATAGACAGCCTATGTGTAGATCTAGGCTATTTTTTACTCGCCCCGAGTATTGTTTATTCATTCATATCTTGCCAGTGGAAGCATACATTTCCAAACTTTTGTATTGTAAGGTGTTTATTTGTCCATTCAAACACTACTTTATAGCTCAGATGTCAAAGTTTGATTTTTTTTTTAGACTTAAGCTCCACAATGTTAGCCTATCACTTAAAGAAAGTATAGGAGCTAGAAGCTCAGTTTTAGTGAAGTTATGATAATCGATAGACATTGATTTGAATTCTTGTCTAGTAGAGACAAAAACTCCATAAGTCTTCTTGTATTCTTTCATACCAGCGTCGGAAATACACAGGGGCTGAGGGCGATTTAGCCCCCAAAATTAACAAAATAGCCACCTAAAATCACGAAATAGCCCTCAATTCCCTCATATAGGGTTCAATGTATGAAATACCATGCAGCATCACTAAATCAGGCTTGAAAGTAGCTCCCTAAAATAAATTTTTATTTTCTTCCCTGCTTCATACCCTTACAGTGCATACACTCATGCTCACAATTATGGAATATTTTCGTCCAAAATTGTCAAGACAAGTGTTTATTTCACACAAACGCACTATGTGAAGCAATTTTTGGATTTCCTGAGATGACTAAATTAAAAACTAAAATAAGTTTGAGCGCAATAACAATTACATATTTATTTTTTGAAAAATCCACAAAAATCATGAGAAACAGTATTAAATTACAGTAATTTAAAAAACAACAACCCCCAAAACTGATAAATTTGTATCTAATGTCATGCACTTATCATTAAATCAACATCAGAATTGTTTGTTACAAGTCTAATATCGCGCGTAACCACCACGTGACACAACAATACCGCCATTTATAAACACAGGTTTTGGTGTCGAGTCGGACGCTACAAAATGCTCAGCATTCCTGAAATTCTTAGATTATAATTGTTTCACCTGGGGTGAGCAAATATTAATCTCAGATGTACCGTTCACGGAAAAATGGCAACTTCTAAAATGTTTTTTAAATATTCCATAATTATGAGCAGGAGTGTATTTGTACATTATGTATGATATGAGACATTCATTTGCAATTTTTTGTGTATCATAATGTACCCATGAACATGACAGATTTTGTGCAGATAATTGTTTATAGACCAATACATGATTTCTGGAATACGGCTACTGAACTGATTTAGTTCAGCGAGTGTTGCACAGAAACCAACCATGGACCTATACAGCGGTCTAACTATTACTCGTCGGTGCATTCTTCAAATTCTAGAAGATTACTGATCTTCAGATTTCACAGACAATGTCCTTCATAAATACCCTCCCTACTCAAAAGTATTGCAACATACACTATAACGCATGCATGTTGAGTTGAAGGGGTCTGTCTGTAATGATGTCCTTATGAAGTTTATTATTTGAAAAAGACAAATTATTTGAAAAGATATCAATGAATATAATTTCTCCTTTCTTCTCCAAGGCGGAGAGATTATCAAATACAGGTGCACCCACGACAGAGGGGATGGAACAAAAAATAACATTTGTTCGCCTCCCTATAGTGGTGGGGTGTTATTTCACACTAGCATCGTAATTCGATTTCATATTTGCCGTCAAACGGTTTTGATGGTTTGGAAAGACTTCCAACAAACAAACAAAATTCAACATGCTTTTTTTTTAAAAGCTGTCTCAGAAAGAAGACACCACGCCGCGAAGAAGAAAGCGCCTCATATCTTCATAAGACAGTGGTAAGGAGGATACGCCCCATATTTTAGACAAGACCTCTTCGCGTTATAATTTCTTGTTCTTTCTGAATTCTAAAGGCGGTTTACTACTGTAAACATCCTAAAATTTATTGTCATACGACTTTTCAGTACATTGAATACAATAATGTGGAGAGAAGACCATCATCTTGAATTACTAGCCTTATTCTCCTTTGTCACTGTCTTATGAAGATAGGAGGCGCTTTCCTCTTTGCGGCGTGGTGTCTTCTTTCTGAGACCGCGTCAAAGGAGCATAATGGCATGTTTTGTTAGTAGGAAGTCTTTCCAAACCATCAAAACCGTTTGACGGCAAATATGAAATCGAATTACGATGCTAGAGTGAATAAATACCCCACCCCTACAGGGAGGCGACAGACTTATTTTTTTTTTTTGTTCCAGCCCCTCTGTCGTGGGTGTGTCTGCATTTGATAATCTCTCCGCCTTGGAGAAAAAAAGGAGAAATTATATTCATTGATTTCTTTTGAAATGATGTGTTATTTTCCAATAATAAACTTAATAAGGACATCATGACAGAAAGACCCCTTCATCTTAAAATGTATGCGTTATAGTGTATGTTGCAATACTTTTGAGTAAGGAGGGTAGCCTGAGGGTATATGCGTGATGTTTTGCTATGTTGTGGGAGGGGTGCAAATCAGATTCCCTGCCTTTCAAAGTGGTGGGATGTCGTCGGAAATAGACTGTCAAGTCGGATGTGTCGATCATGGTCGACTGTATTGATCGCGGTACTAACAAGCATTTACAAAACGGGAACGGAACGGATCTCAAACACGCAGGTGGGCTGCGTGAGGTGGTGAAACTATAGTGTGTCGCCTAGAATTAAAATGTTTCCATTAAAAATATGGTACTGACAAGCGTCGACAAAACGGGAACGGAAGGGATCTCAAACACGTAGGCGGGCTGTGTGAGGTGATGACACTATACGTGTCGCCTCAAATTAAAGGCAAAATTTTACAATTTTCAAGTTTAAAAAAAATCTGAGCTACATGAATGAATGAGTGAATAAATGAATAAATAAATAAATAAATAAATAAATAAATAAATAAATAAATAAATAAATAAATAAATACGTAAATAAATAAATATATTGCAAGAACACGAGTATTAAAATTCATCATCATTATCATGGTCGACTACGGTCGAAAACATTGTTGCCAAATATAGATACCAGCTTTGCTGTTGACTTCCATAAACATAATAGATACCCACATCAGATTTTAGTTTTCCGTTGACAAATTCAAATAAATAAAGCTGTCTTGATGAAGACTAGCAATCGGCTCTTCGCACTATTGGTTTCGTTGTGTGAGTGTGTGCTTTGCACATTAACACGGTATGGCTGGTCACTGAATCAGAACTTGGGCGCAATTAGTCGCTTGTCTGATGAAATGACTTGATTAATAAATCGGCCGTCTCAGTGAATGTTGTGCTAAGAATATACCCTCAACTGCCTCCAACACTTCTAAATTCAATAATCAATCAACCTTTGGCACTCATTGTTTACTGCAGTATAATTAATTGATATGTATTGAGTACCGCACACAGACGGGTAGTAATTGCGAATGAAAATATCATTCGGCCGTCGTGCACTTTCTCGGGTCAAATTCAGTTGTTTACTTAGTCTTGCTTCAAGCATAGGCGATGTACGATATCGGCTGTGCTTGTATTTGCACACACGAAATGTCCCTGTACAGTGGCGGATCTAGCTTTTTGCCAGGGAGGCGTTTGACCCAGGGGCGTCATCATTTTCGGCTTGGGGGGCAAAAGTGATATGAAAATATCAAAAATTTTCGGCCCGCTATGCGCGTCGAGTTGCAATACAAGATTTTGCGCGAAAAGCGCGCCGAAAATTGAAAATTGTGTATCTTTAATACTATTTTTATGCTAAGTTTAATGGTTTTGCAGTGTTTTCCATTGCTTATGAAACATGATGGCGTTTTTCTATGCCACAATTCATTTTTCACTTGGCAGCCCAAGGCGGATGGGGTTTAAACCCCCTGAACTCTTCCCGTAGATCTGCCACTGCTGTAGCAGACGCTGAATCAGCAGTATAAGATCATGTACTATATTGATGGATTTCCAATATTGAATAACTTACACATTTCGAACAAATCACCCCAAATTGTGTATTCCAAGAATAAAGAGGCTCTTGACTATTTTCAACCACGTACAGGAACGACTGTAAAGCAAATTCCACACTTCTTTAAGGAGAGATGTGGTATTTCCCACCGAAGACAATCTCTTTCTCTATAACAAAATGAAATGTGATTTTCCTGGCCGATCGCACACTTAGCGGCTGCCAGACCTCATTATGTTCCCCGTGGAGCATACGGGAATCCACAGCTTGTTCATATTTTTTTTATCTTCTCCGTTACAGTATCAAACCCAGAACAATATATACACTTTTTCCTGATAATGTAAACAGACTCCTCCTCGAAACGGCAGGTGGGGAATAATATCTAATATTGGGACGGAATATTACGACCCCGCCACAGGTTTTATATGCAACATAAACGGGGGTAGCAAAAATGTTTCGATTTGTACTATACGCGTTCTGTGGCCCATTGGACTCGATAAGTCGACAGTTATAGCAGTGACTATTGACCGGTGATGGCGTGCTCACTCTTTGAAGGCTGTCTTTGTTGTGCACTCTTTCTTTCGCTAGACATGAGTTCGTATTACTGAACTGCGAAAGTTGCAGAAAACATCCGATCACCTTCTGGTAAACAGAATTTACAGAAACCTCATGTTTGTCGTTGTTTGTTTTCTAATATGTGACTCGACACTAAGCACTTAAATTGTTCGAAGAAATTTATTCTTTACACGCCCTGTACAAGGAGATTTAAATAGTAGGCCTAGGTGAGAAAAGATACATTTGAATGCATTATTTTGCATTTGTTCTCATTTGTCTATCAATTTGTTTTTGCTTTATCATTTTGATAGGATGTCAACTCTACATCCACGTCCACATCTACATCTGCATCGACATCTGCACAGACAACTACATCAGTAACCATGACAACGTCTGCAATGCCTGCGATGAGAAGTCCTTCAAACTGCCAAAGTGGAGAGTACACATCGACGGGCGAGTGCTGTGACAAGTGTCCGGTAGGATTCGGCGTCCATCGGCAATGCTCGGATCTGAATTCAACAAACACAATTTGCGTGTTATGCGAACCGGAAGTGACGTTTTCAGCCGTAGCGAGTCACGTAGATGAGTGTCAACTATGCCGACGTTGTGAACATAACGAAGTGATGACGTCAGTGTGCAATCCGACCCAAGACACCGTGTGCGAATGCGCGCCCGATTATTTCAGAAACGGGGCGCAGACTTCCGGTGGCGCTGTCAGAAGCCCGCCCTCATCTTGCAGTCAGTGTATGATATGTCCGCCCGGATTTGGCGCCACGGTGCCCTGTTCGCCTCTTCAAAATTCAGTGTGTCAGCTCTGCGAGAACGGAACCTACTCTGACATCATCAGTTCAACGGACAACTGCAAACCGTGCACCGTGTGCGGGGAGAAAAGCAGCGTGGAGAAACCTTGCACGAGATTCTCAGACACAGTTTGTACAGGTGAGGACATCTGTAACGTCACAGTGACGGTGCTGTCGAAATGGGTTGGTGCGAAAACTGTGACAGATGGATCGAACATTCAGAGATGACAGAAATTATAAAGCAAAATTCAATCTTGTTATTGCTGGTCGTGTTTAACGATATTCACTTAATAGTCTACACACACTCAAAAAGTCTTAATTACTTCGCATCTTTAAGACTTCAACAGATGCGACGCAAGCAGTACCAGTTTGGTTCCAGTATGTACACCACGACACATTCTCACCACATTTT
This sequence comes from Eucidaris tribuloides, assembly GCA_001188425.1. Classification (NCBI taxonomy): domain Eukaryota; kingdom Metazoa; phylum Echinodermata; class Echinoidea; order Cidaroida; family Cidaridae; genus Eucidaris; species Eucidaris tribuloides. The sequence continues at coordinate 23,217 of JZLH01S0272314.1, forward strand.
CATCTTTCATCCTTGAATTGTTCAAAGCTGAAATCCGAAGTGCTTTTTAAAGAACACCGTTATTCATGCTTATATCATAATCTAACTTCTGCCAAAAAATGATAATTTGAATACTTACTAAAAGTTGATATCCACCAACCACAAAACCAAAATGAACATGTGCATATCCATCAATGTTCTATGTTCTAATGTTCTAATGCCTTTATCACCCCCCCCCCATGAAACATATTTTAACAACATTTTAGACAATTAAACATCTTCGTCAAAACTATTCTAAATTATTTGCATTAAGGATAGAGAACCTCATGTATTATGAATCTTCATTCCGATCAATTCAGTTTAAGGGATATGAAATCTACAGGTATCTTGCATTTAGGGAGTGGAAAACAATAGGAGCAAGAATACAGTGAAAGTTTGAGTGAATTTGGCTGAACCGTTCAAGAGTTTTGAATGTTTAAAGTTTATTTCCATCCATTTTGTGGAGGATTCTTAAAATGAATCGACAACTCTGATCAAAATATGGAGAACTCCCGATCGGTTTTGTAAACAAATTTAACTTCGATTTATTTTCATCAAAATCAAATTTCCCCTAGCTTGTTGTCTCACAATCATGGTTCTACATGCGTGTTACTGCAAGAATTATGTTACCTTCTCAACTGACATCTCAGAAAAGAGGACATTTGTGAAAATTTGCGTACAAAACCAATGGGAAGTTCTCCACATTTTTATTACAAAAAGTGGCAGAGTTGCCAACTTAAGAATCATCTTTAAGTAGGATGAAATGAACTTTGAACCTTCACAATTCGGTTCAGCTGAACTTGCTCCAACATTCACTTTTGTCTTTCTTTTATATTGCGCTATATTCTTTGAATGCCGAAAGTTGTCTGGATTTCATTTCCCTTTAAGAAAAAAGACAATGCATTCTGGGACTAAAATCTAAAATGCAAAGGGAATATTCATAGTTCAAGAGAAATGAGGATTTTGAGGAGGGATCCTTGGTACAACTTCCCACGGAGCTGGGAGGACAGAGAGTGATGCAACAGTCCTGGATTTTTAAAGGAGTATACGTTCAGCACCCCATTTACCCTACTTTTTGTTCCAGAAAAATTCAGAACTCGTCCCCCCCCCCCACGTTTAAAAAAAAATCGTTCCCTTGGGCCTGCAGTAATATTATTGTGTATATTTTGCAAAAAGAAGTCAGAATCTTATTATGACGATACACAATATTATACGCGAGCGATGTTCTTTCGATTTTGTACTTTTCAGAGAATAATCTGCCTACATTAACATACAAACCACGTGATGTTGGAAACGCTACTGTGCCCTGGGATCACGGGTCAAACAGGGGTCCATCCGAGTCGAGTGTGGTGCCGATTTTCTGCAGTATTTTAGGGGCAGTGATTTTTGGACTTCTTGCTTACGTCGTCTTTAAGAAGTGGTCATTCAAGAAAATGAAATTGCGGCAGGCGCAAAAGATGACAAGGTAAAAATCTTATTGAAATACTTCTATAGATGTGTCCTGATTTTTTTTTTAAGATGTGCTCTGTGCGCCCTGTCGAAGAAAGACAGTGTGGTCACAATATGTTCACACAGTGATTACAGTATGTTCACACGGTGATCACATTTTGTTCATACAGTGATCACAGTGTGTTCACACAGATATCAAAATGTGTTTACACAGTGGTCACAGCCTCAACCAGTGAACATAGTTCACACAGTGATCACAGTGCATTCACACAGTGATCACAGTGATTTCACACAGCAATCACAGTGTGTTCACACAACGATCACAGTGTGTTCACACAGCGATCACAGTTTCGTCACACAGTGAACATAGTGTCTTGTCTTCCCACAGTGATCATCACAGCAGTGATCACAGTGTCTTCACACAGTAATCACAGTGTCGTTACACAGTGTCTTGTCATCCCAGAGTGATCACAGTGTCGTCACACTGTGATTACAGTGTCTTCACACAGTGATCACAATGTCGTCACAAAGTGATCACAGAGTCTTCACACAGTGATCACAGTGTCGTCCCACAGTGATCACAATGTCTTCCCACACTGATCACAGCGTTTTCACACAGTAATCACAATGTCTTCACACAGTGATCACAATATCGTCACAAAGTGATAACAGTGTCTTGTCTTCCCACGGTGATCACAGTGTCTTCCCACAGTAATCACAATAATCACAGTGGCACTCTGAGAAAATGCGCCTAATCCACTCAGTGGACATGACCTGCCGGAAAGAACACAGGGTCGTCACAATGTGTGCACACTGTGAGCACAGTGTGAATTCTATAACCACGTGTGATCACAGTGTAACTCTATGAAAATGGGGCAAATTCATATATTTACTGTGAGGACATTGTGAACACAGAGTGATTACATCGACTAAGCTACGCCTCCATGACACCAACGTGTATGTGTGTGTGTGTGTGTGTACCGTATGTGTGGGTGTATGACTCTGTGTGTGTTTGTGGGAGGGTGGGTATGTGTGTGTGTGTGTGTGTGTGTGTGTGTGGGTGTGGGTGTGTGTGTGTTCAAATCTTTGAATATGCATATGAGGTCACATATACTCATAACGTTCTCTTGTTGATTATATTTTATCCAGATCTAACTCATGTCACACTGACATCGAAGCCAACACCATCTCCGTTTTAACGGCCAAAAACGGACAGGGATTTCAATCATGTGATTCGGTAGTCTTCGGGAACAGTCGGCAACCACTTATGGCTGGTAAGATAATTAGATTAATTTATTTAACCTTTTGATTAATTAATTTTATTTGTGTACTGCATACGGGGAAAGTCAATACCGACAGTTTGTTCACTTAAATGTTATTGATTGTAAGATGTAAAGTTTTATACTTAGCGTATTTATTTGGAAAGGTTAATAACAATAAACACATGTAAAGGAGACTATTAGTGAACAAGTATGGTTACGACATAGAGATGGATTACTTATAAGTAATCCATCTCTATGGGTTACGACCAGTTGTATGATATACATTTTAATAGCTGCTGTTGTGATTTGATGATGTTGTGGTTGGATATTTGTCTTATTTTACTTTTTCAATAAAAAAAAACGAACACTTTTTTCGTCGACGGATCATAGGCCTTCAACCAGATTTTTGGCGTAATTTTGAATAGCTACTTTCGTGACATTTTGATATTGTTGTTGTTGAACATTTATTCTATTTTTCTCGATTTTGTCTTTTTTTAAAATCGATATACAGTACCCAGTACAACGCCTTACCAGCATCTGCCTTTAGAGAAACAATCCGAACTAGAGAGGGCGCTCTGCGCGTCAAGGATAGACGGTCGCGATTGGCGGGGCCTGGCGCGGGAACTCGGATTTACAGACGTCGATATTATGCGATTTGTTTCAAATCCAAAGTCACCAACGTCGCCTGCTCACACCATGCTCAGTGCGTGGCAGAAAAAAGATAGCAAAAGAGCGACAGTGGGCGCCCTCGTCGAAGCTCTCCGGAGGATACGAAGAAATGACGTTGCCGACTTGATTCCCATGTTCACGTATAGCGCTTACCAGTTCCAAAATTCATGATGATGTCCGATTTGTTTTTAAATCTACATATTCTGAACTTGAACTCTGTATCAAAGGATGTAATATATTGTTTTTTAAAGTAATGACGTCAACTATTTCGTCAACGTGACTCAAAGGATCGACCTTTGAAATGTTTTGATATTGAAATGGTTTTGTGTTGCAACTTTATTTGAATAATGCTGTGAGTTCGCCTCACGGGTGTTGTAGTATCGTAATCGGCAATGTTCTTGCCACAAAACTTTTTGTAATCGATCAACGCTGACACAAACGGGAACTTTGGTGGGTTGTCGTTGCGTTACGGTAACAGGAAACAGAGATGATGGTCTATTGTGTTCAGTGTAAAAACTGCGTTTAGCGAATAAACTCTTTTCTAAACACATTCTTACTACCACCTTGTACACAATATGTTAAGAGGCTAAACGCCGTGTGTCAAATCACTGAATATCGGTGTCAAATTAAATTTCCAAAGACCATAAGCGTCAATAATCTTAGCATACTTTTTCGATATTTTGCTATCACTTTCGTAACACTAATGTTTAGTGGGAGAAAAAGCCAAATCAGCTTCGAATCGTTGTGACGTCAATGAAATCCTACGATTGTAAATCCCATTTTAAGGACTGTGTCGTTCATTTGCACGTCAAAAAACACCTAAATTAATGAAATCAGCTGAAATCATATCCAATGTGAAGATAAATATTAATAAACACCTCTCATAGAGACTTGGGGTAAAATATTGAGTTTTGGTGAAAATCTGGACGGTTAAACTTCATCCTTTTTCAACAGTTCAAATTACTCAGAAGCAATTTCAAAAAATCCGCGACGTCAAACGTGCACGTGCCGTTCCAAAATTGTCCGATCAGCCGTTAGCCAAAGGTCGTGCGGAGGTTAGCCGTTTAACCAATCAGTGCGCTCCGCTGGTCTTGCGACGATACACATAACCGCGATTCGCAGTTTGAGCAAAATTGAAACTCACGGAAAGAACAACATTCTGGTAACATGTCGTTATTAGTTTTTCTCACAAAACAACAAATTCATGACGTATGGATCTCAAACTTTCAACACACCATTTGTAAGTACTAAACTACCATTTGGTATTGATAATGAAGGGAAGTAATGGACTTGCACATCCCTGACACAATCTTTAAGTATTTTTATTATCAGTTAGAACCCGAATCAAATAAGTTTTATTTGTTAAAATGTCCATAAATGCTGCTGCGATTTATTGCAAAAATCGGGTCGTAGCCGATCGTGTAATATGATTTTTAAATCATGAGTAGTTCATAAATGAGCAGGACTTTCTTTTCTCAACACCAACAGAAAGTGAACTGAAGTACATAAACAACACCGCAAATTCTGGGGTGTTCAACTTAACACACTTGCAAAACGTTCCCCAAGTATTAGATATAGTGTTAATATTAACACCCTTGGTGTTAATTGTATTACTTGTGCGGTTAAAAACATGGTTGTGATGTTAAAAAAACGTGTATGATCAAGGGCGTAAGCTGGTTTTGGCATGGGGTGGTGCACATAATCTTGGGGAGGTGGAACGTAAGTGACACGGGGAGGTGCACATCTTCGGGGAGGTGAAACTAAAGTTTCAATATCACGAGCGTGAATTTAGCAATCAGTTTTACAGATTTTGGGTGTATGTGGAGGACTTTGAAATACTATAGTAAGTAGTAATATAGTTGTATCACCATTTCGATATACATGTTTTCTTTATACGTATTATGCTCTCACTTTCGTCATTCACTTACGATAATTGATTACAACAGGCACTATCTTCGCAATTGTATTACAAAAATAACTACGTATCAAGTACTTTTTCACAATAGACAACGTACCATTTTGTCAATATGAGGAACTGAATTTCTACACCACACGCACACACACTCACGCGCACACACACATACCACACACACACACACACACGCCACACACACACCACACACACACACACACACACACACGACGCCACACATCACACACACACACAAACACACACACACACAACACACACACACACACACACACACACACACACACACACACACACACGACACACACACACACAACACACACACACACACACACACATACGCACACACCACACCGAAAATTAGCACACTAATGGAAATTATTGGCGAAAATGTTGAATTGAAACCCTATGGACAGGGGACATACAATGTGGTATAATTAAGAGTAAAGGCTGAATTTGCACCAGAAAACCACCTGAACCCCCCCCCCCCCCAGCGTCCAGTTACCATGTAAGCGCGGCCTTGTATCACCTCAATGGACTTCCGCGCTGTCTAGCATACCTAATCCTGTCCAACACCAAATGATTAGATTTTGTGGGCCCCTTTTGGTTTTTTGCAGGGGCGTAACTACGGGGGGGGACCACAAATTTCGCTGTGCGCCCAGGGCCCCCCACAAAATTATGACAGGGGAAAATTGGTGAGCTGGGAATTGGAGAAAAAATGTTCGTCACTCCCCCCTTTCTTTCCCTCCCCCCCCCCCGCCCCGTCGCTGAGTGAGATTGCGGCGACTGCGCTTGACTGGGGAAAAATTGTGGGACCTGAGATTTGGAAAAAAAAATCGTCCACTACCCCCTCCCTCCCCCCCCCCGCTACGCTGTAGCAAGTATTTCGGCGAATGGCGTGACAGGCGAAAAAATTTGGACCTGCGGATATTGCGTGCTAACCTACAAAATTTCAAGGCCCCTCCTAGCTACTGGTTGTTTGAACCGCCCCTCCCTCACCCCTCCACAACCCCAGAATGGTTCTTCTGTCTTAACTGTCCTGGGATGCGGCACTCTAAAATCTTCAGATAGAAACTAAATCTAACAGATGGTCAGGGACCAATCCAAAATTGGAATGAAATTTTAAATCGAATAAGATTGAATTCTAAATCTATTAGATTGGAAAGTGTTAATTCAAGTTTGGAGTGGTCGCTGATCGCAATCTACTGCAACGTAAGGAATGTTTAGTGTAAACGCAAACGCAGTTTTGGTCGTCCAAGGTTGTCTATGGTTTCAAAATTAAAAGACGTAACAAAGTATACACTCAAAGTCGAAAATATTGTGTACATTCGACGCGGGTTTTTTAATTTGCAAGCACTTTGTTTAAAATTTTACAAAGAAAGAAGGAAGGAGTATGGTAAAATTTAGACTAAGTCAGAGTGAAGTGATTAAAAATTGAGCGAAGCTCTATGGGCAATAACACAACACCAACATTTGATCGAAACTGTGAGCACTTTGTACAAGATTCATTGGATAAGAGCAATTTTCTAAGACAGAATCCTTTGCAAAAAGGACATAACGAATCAGATGTACCTTTATTCACTTGTGTGACGTCACCTTGAGAAAAATGACATACTGTAAAAACCAGGGTGTTGAATTAAACACTACAAGTGCTATCCAGTATAGATACCACATACGGTGTTAATTTTAAAACTTTTGGGGTTAAATATAATTGTATTGGTGTTTAAGGTAATTCTTTCGGTGTTAAATTCACAACCGGAGTGCTATTATTTGACACCATAACTGAGTGTTACATTGTGTAACTCCAAGGGTGTCAATGTTAAACTTTACGCCGCAATTTTGCGGTATAGGTGCTTGTTAAGTTTACACTTAAATTTATTGTTTCTTTAACTGTTGTATAAAATGCGATATTTACACAGTAAAACCGCTGTTTAAAAAAATAAATAACTGGTTACCGTTGTTAAAGCCTGTCACTCTAACAACATTGTTTATTTTTTTTTAATGATAGTGGAATCCGTCTTATAAACAATATTGGTTAAGATTTGAACAGCATTGTTCAAATCTTGGTTGTCATCTTTTCACAAGGCTACCCTCTAGTACTTTATAATTACCACAAAACAAATTTTTATTGCTCAAGCATTCAGCCAAGAGACCAGAAATTGTTGTCTAAATGTTACGTACGACACGCACGGAATCGCCTGAATAACAACATAAGGCTCTAAAACAGAGCTCACGCTTCGATTCATTGTAATTTTCTTTCCTCTACATGAAAAAAACCGCCTTTACAAACACTAACGTGACAACTTGACGGGAACTCTTGATAGGGATGCAATTCTTTGCAAGAGTCAAGAGTTAATTCTTAGTAAATTTAAAGTGAAAATATTAAATAATTTTGTGGTGACCTCAGAGGCCACTCAGTTTGTCACCGAGGTCACCCTTAAATGTCCACTGTCAAGGGTCAACTCAACCACCGAGAGGATGATCTTTAGATACAAGCACATACAAATGTGGACTGTTGCAGTGCCAGTCTACAGATAGCAGGAGGAAAACAAAATATTACCTCACCACCAGGATTTTTCTGTTGCATTATGGGTAGCATTAGTGCCCCATTTTTAAAATTAGAGTCAAAAGAGGGTGTTTTTCCATTCTGTCATAACAGTGGGCATTTAAAGAGTGGAATTCACACATTTTCACTCTAATTTCACCCGAAATTTACCTTTTGCTAGTCAACCTTTCAAGACTAAACCGTTTCACCCTTTCTTTTGGGGGATTAAGTATAACGTCAAGATATTAAACACTTAAGAAGATATTTTCCAATGGTGTTAACCCATCCCTATATGAAATGTAAAATGATTCAACTAAAAATATCAAAATATTTCTCAAAATATGTTTTGAAATGTAATCCTACAATGCGAGTAATGTAAAATGATATATTAACTACTTATATGTTGTTCGTATCAACGTGCAATTTCTTTATATATAGCGCATTTTGAATTCATCGTTTATACTATAAAGAATGTAAGTTTTGTGAAATATTTCCTGAGGCATGTCTCAATTTACAAATCACAATGTTGTAGATAACAAACATTTTTACTGGGAATAAAAACACATATGTGAGCCGCTCCGACGGTAGGGGGCAAAAGTCGCAACGGACGAAATCACAGAAAACGCCATAAACCAACCCATACCACTATTTTGGTGATTTTTTTTTATTTCAGTTTTGGAAAGTTTGATATCTATTCTATATAATGTGTGAGTTTCAGCTTTGGATTCGAATTCTAAATACCCCAAAACAGCGATTTTCCAAACCCTTTTCGACGGGTCAAGTTGTCGTTCGAGCGAACGATCATCCGAAACCGGGTTGCTAAGGACAGTGTCACGTGACATCGGCACGCGGCGTTTTTCCAGTATCCTAGCTTTTTCACAGACAGTATACTTGGTGTGTGACTGTATGCGTGAAC